>JANAVB010040619.1:0-107500 GCA_029216955.1 Iris pallida | reverse complement strand
CCATTATGTTACTTATTTCACATCCAAACCCTAACCCTAGCCGTCTTTCCTTTTGAAAAAAAAAAAAAAAGGAAGGGAACGGTGTATTTCGAAGACAGATTGTCGCCAAATGCTTTATTTGGGCACCTTCTGTTCCTAGATTACGCCGTCGAGAATTAACAAATGCTATATTTTGTTTATCCTACCCCGATCATCACATCAGGATCTACACAGAGAATGATCGTGTTTTCTCCTGTGTCCTGACGTGTTTACTTTACATGCGCGCACCGGCGGTGGCCACGTTTATAGCGCATTCGTAACGTTGGTGTGATATTTGGGGTTGGAAGAACTCGCGACGATGACAGATCCGAAGACCGATGATGGTACCGGTGTCAGCAATATGATAAGTACTGGCACGACGGTCTCTTCGATTCGACTTGTCGACCGTCGATTGGACGGTCCCGATGGTTACTCAACATGGCGTAAGAAGGTTGAGAAAACACTCCGTGGGATGCGGCTGTCTAAACATTTAACTGACAACCCTCCGGCAACGACTGATCCCACTTTTGAACAGTGGGAGACGGATGATAGTCGACTGTTTACACAGTTGATGAACTCCATGGAACCGTCCGTCGAGGACATGGTTCAAAACACGAACACAGTCAAGGAGCTATGGGAGGTCCTAGCAACGGCGTTTGATGGAAAGCGCGACTTGTCCCGCATATATGATTCGGTTGTTGGCGTTTACCGAGCTAATCAGGGAGACAAGTCTCATAAGGACCACTTCCGATCCTTCAAGACGATGGTGGATGAAATTGATCGTATTCTTCCTCTGACGTCAGATATCAATGAAGCTCGGTCTCAACGCGAGCAGCTTCATGTTATGGCATATCTTGCATCTCTTCGTCCTGATGCGGACTCGGCTCGTTCCCAGATCATTGCTGGATCTGATGTTCCATCCTTGATGGAGGCCCACTTCCGTGTTCTAAGGGCCGCAAAGGTGGTTGAGACCACTCCGGGGGATGCTCCTGCCGATCGATCTGCTCTTAGTAGCGCTGCTCGTCCTGGCGTTCGTGGTGGACGTGGTGGACGACGAGGTGGTCGGACTTATGGACGTGATGGCGGACGAGGCAATGGTGGTCGTGATGGGGGACGACTACGGACCTGCTTTCACTGTGGCCAACAAGGACATTTTCAGTGGCAGTGTCCTAAAGCTCCTGTTGCCAATATTACTTCGGATGCTCCTGATAATAGCATTCGCTCGGTTCCATTGAGCGACGATTCGTACGCGGAATTTCTTGAGTTCCAGGCTCAACGTCGTGGTGAAGCATCAACGTTTGGTTCCACAGCCGGATACTCTGCAGCATGCATTGTCAATCCCAAGCAGTGGGTAATTGACTCGGGTGCATCCGCTCACATGACTGGTGACGCAGGTATGATACATAATTATGTACCTGTCCGTCGTGCTTCTGGCATTACTGTTGCAAATGGCGGTTCCCTGACAGTCCGCGGCCGTGGAAGTGCCACTCTTTCTCCCGGATTATCACTCAACTCTGTTCTACTTACTCCTGGGAACCCATTCAGTTTACTTTCTATTAGTCAACTGACTCGTGAACTTTGTAGAATAGAATAATGGGATGATTTGTTTATTGATGAGAGACTACATATATATAGGAGAGGCTAGCTTCCTCTCCTATTACTCTAAGCAATGTGGGACTAAAGCCCAATTACTAATAACTCTAATATAACACTTATTTCTAATATAACTCTTAACACCCTCCCTCAAGCTGGAGCATAGATGTCAATCATGCCCAGCTTGTTACATAAAAATTGAACCCGGGGACCCAGGAGAGGCTTTGTGAAGATATCAGCTATCTGGTCGCCGGTCCGCACATGTTGAAACCTTATCACTCCTTTTGTATATTCATCACGAACAAAATGAATATCAATTTCAATATGCTTCGTCCTTTCATGAAATACTGGGTTGGTGGCAATGTGAATAGCAGATTGGTTATCACACCATAGGTCTGCCACTTGAGATCCTGCGTCTTCTTCCAGTTCTTGTAGGAGATGCTTCATATATAATATTTCTGACGTGCCATGAGCAATAGCTCGATATTCTGCTTCTGAGCTTGAGCGTGCTATCACACTTTGTTTCTTGCTTTTCCACGATACAAGATTTCCGCCAACAAATACGGAGTAGCCAGATGTAGATCGTCTATCTGCCTGACTTGCTCCCCAGTCAGCATCAGTAAAACACTCAATGCGAGAATGTCCGTTATTCTTCATTCGAATTCCTTTTCCTGGATTCTTTACTAGATAACACAGAATTCTGAGAACTGCCTGCCAGTGTGGAACTCTTGGAGAAGCCATGAATCTACTCGCGACGCTTACTGCAAAAGAAATATCCGGACGCGTCATGACTGCCAAGTAGTTGAGTTTACCAACCACTCGACGATACTGATCTGGATTGGTCATCAGGACCCCTTCGTCTGGAAGTAACTTCGCCCCTGGATCCATAGGTGAGTTTGCTCCCTTTGCTTGCATCATGCCTGCATCATTTAGTATATCCAGTACATATTTTCTTTGAGACATTACAATGTCCCGCTTTCCCCGTGTGACTTCAATACCCAAGAAATAGTTCAAGGATCCCATATCTTTGGTTTGAAATTGTTCTCCAAGAAACTTCTTGAGATTTGCAATACCCTGTCTGTCATCTCCCGTGATTACAATGTCATCAACATAGACACCAAGCAGTATTCTTCCAGCAGATGTGTGTCGATAGAAGATTGAATGGTCCTTCTTCGACTGACACATTCCAAATTGAGTAACCACCTGTGTAAATCTACCAAACCACGCACGTGGTGATTGTTTCAGGCCATAGAGAGCCTTCCTGAGATGACACACCTTACCCTCCCTTGCAACGAACCCGGGAGGTTGCATCACGTAGACTTCTTCGTCAAGATCCCCGTGGAGGAAAGCAGTTTTGATATCTAGCTGAAGTAAAGGCCAGTCATAGCGAACGGCCAACGCCATGAGAACACGAACGGACGTTATTTTGGCCACAGGAGAGAAGGTCTCAAAGTAATCCTCACCATATGTTTGAGAGAATCCTTTGGCCACCAGACGAGCCTTCAATCGATCAAGAGTGCCATCCGGTTTCACCTTAATCGTGAACACCCACTTACAACCGACAGCCTGTTTACCAG
Organism: Iris pallida; assembly: GCA_029216955.1. Classification (NCBI taxonomy): domain Eukaryota; kingdom Viridiplantae; phylum Streptophyta; class Magnoliopsida; order Asparagales; family Iridaceae; genus Iris; species Iris pallida. The sequence continues at coordinate 104,312 of JANAVB010040619.1, read as the reverse complement.
TAGGTAAATCGACTAAGTCCCAGGTATGATTCTCCTGGAGAGCCTTTATCTCCTCGTGCATAGCAGCACGCCAACCAGGATGTCGGAGACCCTCCTCAGCGTTCTTGGGGATCTGAATCCCATCAATAGTAGCTACCAGAGACTGAGTATGACAACTAAGACCTTTATAGTTGTCAACATACAAGGGATGATCTCGACATGCACGACGAGGACGTGCTGGAGGCAGAATCCCCGGAGCTGCGGGCGGAACTGGTGGAGCTGCGGGCGGAACTGGTGGAGGCAGCTCATTGGTGCCGGAGCTACTGGTGGAACCAGAGGAGGATGATTCTGTGGTGGACGTCGTTAATGGCTGACTTGGTGTATGTGGACCATCATCCTGGGTGACTGGCTCGGTAAGAGAGGGCACCTGTACTGGAGGCTGTTGTGTTTGAGGAGGAAACAGCAAAAAATCTTCGTCTGGATAAATTAGGGGTGCCGGACCTATTGACTGGAGAAACGGTGGAAAGTTTGATTCGACAAAGGTAACATCCTCAGTGAAAAAATATCTCTTTAAGATAGGAGAGAAACACCGATACCCTTTCTGATCTTTAGGATACCCAAGAAAAATACATTGTATTGCCTTAGGATCTAATTTAGAAAGGGTTGGTCGGGTATCCCGAACATAGCATAAGCAACCAAAGATACGGGGAGGCAGAGGAAACGGTTCTTTTCCAGGAAAGAGCCGAGAAAAGGGAGTGCTACCATTGAGCACTGACGACGGCATGCGATTAATAAGAAAACAAGCCGTAAGAACCGCATCCGACCAAAATTTCTTGGGAGTACGTGCTTGAAACATAAGTACACGTGTTGTTTCCAATAAATGGCGATTCTTGCGTTCGGCGACACCATTTTGTTGGGGTGTATACGCACAAGAGGTTTGGTGGATAATGCCATTGCTGGCCAGATGTTTAGCAAGATCACGAGATAAATACTCACGGCCATTGTCACTTCGAAGGATTTTGATTGGGAGACCAAATTGTGTTGTTATCTCGGCATGAAAGTTGCACCAGATGTTAAATAATTCAGCACGACTTTTCATCAAATAAAGAAACGTGACACGTGAGTAGTCATCGACAAACGTGACAAAGTACTTAAAACCCATGACAGATTCAGTCGGACAAGGTCCCCAGATATCAGAATGCACCAACTCAAAAGGAGCGGATGCAAGATTATTAGAGCTTACCGGATAAGGAACCCGATGATGCTTAGCCAAACGACATGACTCACAATGAAAAGAAGAGGGAATAACTAAGGACGGGTACAATTTCTGGAGAACTTGGGACGACGGATGACCTAACCGACAATGTAACTCGACCGGATCCAGTTTCATGCCTGCACAAACAACCGGAGAAGTAGCGTCAAACAGGTACAAGCCTCCAGCCACATGCCCCTTACCAATAGTCTTCCCAGTTGTCAGGTCCTGAAAAACATAACCATCAGGAAAGAATGTTACTGAGCAATGAAGTTCACGAGTCAGTTGACTAATAGAAAGTAAACTGAATGGGTTCCCAGGAGTAAGTAGAACCGAGTTGAGTGATAATCCGGGAGAAAGAGTGGCACTTCCACGGCCGCGGACTGTCAGGGAACCGCCATTTGCAACAGTAATGCCAGAAGCACGACGGACAGGTACATAATTATGTATCATACCTGCGTCACCAGTCATGTGAGCGGATGCACCCGAGTCAATTACCCACTGCTTGGGATTGACAATGCATGCTGCAGAGTATCCGGCTGTGGAACCAAACGTTGATGCTTCACCACGACGTTGAGCCTGGAACTCAAGAAATTCCGCGTACGAATCGTCGCTCAATGGAACCGAGCGAATGCTATTATCAGGAGCATCCGAAGTAATATTGGCAACAGGAGCTTTAGGACACTGCCACTGAAAATGTCCTTGTTGGCCACAGTGAAAGCAGGTCCGTAGTCGTCCCCCATCACGACCACCATTGCCTCGTCCGCCATCACGTCCATAAGTCCGACCACCTCGTCGTCCACCACGTCCACCACGAACGCCAGGACGAGCAGCGCTACTAAGAGCAGATCGATCGGCAGGAGCATCCCCCGGAGTGGTCTCAACCACCTTTGCGGCCCTTAGAACACGGAAGTGGGCCTCCATCAAGGATGGAACATCAGATCCAGCAATGATCTGGGAACGAGCCGAGTCCGCATCAGGACGAAGAGATGCAAGATATGCCATAACATGAAGCTGCTCGCGTTGAGTCCGAGCTTCATTGATATCTGACGTCAGAGGAAGAACACGATCAATTTCATCCACCATCGCCTTGAAGGATCGGAAGTGGTCCTTATGAGACTTGTCTCCCTGATTAGCTCGGTAAACGCCAACAACCGAATCATATATGCGGGACAAGTCGCGCTTTCCATCAAACGCCGTTGCTAGGACCTCCCATAGCTCCTTGACTGTGTTCGTGTTTTGAACCATGTCCTCGACGGACGGTTCCATGGAGTTCATCAACTGTGTAAACAGTCGACTATCATCCGTCTCCCACTGTTCAAAAGTGGGATCAGTCGTTGCCGGAGGGTTGTCAGTTAAATGTTTAGACAGCCGCATCCCACGGAGTGTTTTCTCAACCTTCTTACGCCATGTTGAGTAACCATCGGGACCGTCCAATCGACGGTCGACAAGTCGAATTGAAGAGACCGTCGTGCCAGTACTTATCATATTGCTGACACCGGTACCATCATCGGTCTTCGGATCTGTCATCGTCGCGAGTTCTTCCAACCCCAAATATCACACCAACTTTACGAATGCGCTATAAACGTGGCCACCGCCGGTGCGCGCATGTAAAGTAAACACGTCAGGACACAGGAGAAAACACGATCATTCTCTGTGTAGATCCTGATGTGATGATCGGGGTAGGATAAACAAAATATAGCATTTGTTAATTCCCGACGGCGTAATCTAGGAACAGAAGGTGCCCAAATAAAGCATTTGGCGACAATCTGTCTTCGAAATACGCCGTTCTCTTCTTTTTTTTTTTTTTTTTTTCAAAAGGAAAGACGGCTAGGGTTAGGGTTTGGATGTGAAATAAGTAACATAATGGCGGCTAGGATTAGGGTTTGGATGGGCTAGGTTTAGAGTGGAGCGGGGGGGGGGGGGGCGCCGACGGGGGGGGGCAGCAGGTGCCGGATCTCGGGGGTGGGGGCAGTGGGGGGGGCAGGGGGCGCTGGTGGGGGGGCAGCAGCAACAAGGGGCGCGAGGGGGGGGCGCTGGGGGGGGGGGGGCGCTGGACAGGGGGGAGGCAGCAGCAGCGGGTGGGGGGGGGGGGCGCGAGGGGGGGGGCGCTGTGGTGGGGGCGCTGGACAGGGTGGAGGCAGCAGTAGCGAGTGGAGGAGAGGGGGGGGGAGGCAGCAGCAGCGGGTGTGGGGGGGGGGGGCGGGTACTGTAGCACGCGGGGGGGGGGGGGGTTGAAATTTTTTTTTTTTTGTGGAGAGAGGGGTGGATGGATTATGGCTCTGATACCATGTAGAATAGAATAATGGGATGATTTGTTTATTGATGAGAGACTACATATATATAGGAGAGGCTAGCTTCCTCTCCTATTACTCTAAGCAATGTGGGACTAAAGCCCAATTACTAATAACTCTAATATAACACTTATTTCTAATGTAACTCTTAACAAACTTCATTGCTCAGTAACATTCTTTCCTGATGGTTGTGTTTTTCAGGACCTGACAACTGGGAAGACTATTGGTAAGGGGCATGTGGCTGGAGGCTTGTACCTGTTTGACGCTACTTCTCCGGTTGTTTGTGCAGGCATGAAACTGGATCCGGTCGAGTTACATTGTCGGTTAGGTCATCCGTCGTCCCAAGTTCTCCAGAAATTGTACCCGTCCTTAGTTATTCCCTCTTCTTTTCATTGTGAGTCATGTCGTTTGGCTAAGCATCATCGGGTTCCTTATCCGGTAAGCTCTAATAATCTTGCATCCGCTCCTTTTGAGTTGGTGCATTCTGATATCTGGGGACCTTGTCCGACTGAATCTGTCATGGGTTTTAAGTACTTTGTCACGTTTGTCGATGACTACTCACGTGTCACGTTTCTTTATTTGATGAAAAGTCGCGCTGAATTATTTAACATCTGGTGCAACTTTCATGCCGAGATAACAACACAATTTGGTCTCCCAATCAAAATCCTTCGAAGTGACAATGGCCGTGAGTATTTATCTCGTGATCTTGCTAAACATCTGGCCAGCAATGGCATTATCCACCAAACCTCTTGTGCGTATACACTCCAACAAAATGGTGTTGCCGAACGCAAGAATCGCCATTTATTGGAAACAACACGTGCACTTATGTTTCAAGCACGTACTCCCAAGAGATTTTGGTCGGATGCGATTCTTACGGCTTGTTTTCTTATTAATCGCATGCCGTCGTCAGTGCTCAATGGTAGCACTCCCTTTTCTCGGCTCTTTCCTGGAAAAGAACCGTTTCCTCTGCCTCCCCGTATCTTTGATTGCTTATGCTATGTTCGGGATACCCGACCAACCCTTTCTAAATTAGATCCTAAGGCAATACAATGTATTTTTCTTGGGTATCCTAAAGATCAGAAAGGGTATCGGTGTTTCTCTCCTGTCTTAAAGAGATATTTTTTCACTCGGGATGTTACCTTTGTCGAATCAAACTTTCCACCGTTTCCCCAATCAATAGGTCCGGCACTCCTAATTTATCCAGAAGAAGATTTTTTGCTGTTTCCTCCTCAAACACAACAGCCTCCAGTACAGGTGCCCTCTCTTACCGAGCCAGTCACCCAGGATGATGGTCCACATACACCAAGTCAGCCATTAACGACGTCCACCACAGAATCATCCTCCTCTGGTTCCACCAGTAGCTCCGGCTCCAATGAGCTGCCTCCACCAGTTCCGCCCGCAGCTCCACCAGTTCCGCCCGCAGCTCCGGGGATTCTGCCTCCAGCACGTCCTCGTCGTGCGTGTCGAGATCATCCCTTGTATGTTGACAACTATAAAGGTCTTAGTTGTCATACTCAGTCTCTGGTAGCTACTATTGATGGGATTCAGATCCCCAAGAACGCTGAGGAGGGTCTCCGACATCCTGGTTGGCGTGCTGCTATGCACGAGGAGGTAAAGGCTCTCCAGGAGAATCATACCTGGGACTTAGTCGATTTACCTACTGGTAAACAGGCTGTCGGTTGTAAGTGGGTGTTCACGATTAAGGTGAAACCGGATGGCACTCTTGATCGATTGAAGGCTCGTCTGGTGGCCAAAGGATTCTCTTAAACATATGGTGAGGATTACTTTGAGACCTCTCCTGTGGCCAAAATAACGTCCGTTCGTGTTCTCATGGCGTTGGCCGTTCGCTATGACTGGCCTTTACTTCAGCTAGATATCAAAAATGCTTTCCTCCACGGGGATCTTGACGAAGAAGTCTACGTGATGCAACCTCCCGGGTTCGTTGCAAGGGAGGGTAAGGTGTGTCATCTCAGGAAGGCTCTCTATGGCCTGAAACAATCACCACGTGCGTGGTTTGGTAGATTTACACAGGTGGTTACTCAATTTGGAATGTGTCAGTCGAAGAAGGACCATTCAATCTTCTATCGACACACATCTGCTGGAAGAATACTGCTTGGTGTCTACGTTGATGACATTGTAATCACGGGAGATGACAGACAGGGTATTGCAAATCTCAAGAAGTTTCTTGGAGAACAATTTCAAACCAAAGATATGGGATCCTTGAACTATTTCTTGGGTATTGAAGTCACACGGGGAAAGCGGGACATTGTAATGTCTCAAAGAAAATATGTACTGGATATACTAAATGATGCAGGCATGATGCAAGCAAAGGGAGCAAACTCACCTATGGATCCAGGGGCGAAGTTACTTCCAGACGAAGGGGTCCTGATGACCAATCCAGATCAGTATCGTCGAGTGGTTGGTAAACTCAACTACTTGGCAGTCATGACGCGTCCGGATATTTCTTTTGCAGTAAGCGTCGCGAGTAGATTCATGGCTTCTCCAAGAGTTCCACACTGGCAGGCAGTTCTCAGAATTCTGTGTTATCTAGTAAAGAATCCAGGGAAAGGAATTCGAATGGAGAATAACGGACATTCTCGCATTGAGTGTTTTACTGATGCTGACTGGGGAGCAAGTCTGGCAGATAGACGGTCTACATCTGGCTACTCCGTATTTGTTGGCAGAAATCTTGTATCGTGGAAAAGCAAGAAACAAAGTGTGATAGCACGCTCAAGCTCAGAAGCAGAATATCGAGCTATTGCTCATGGCACGTCAGAAATATTATATATGAAGCATCTCCTACAAGAACTGGAAGAAGACGCAGGATCTCAAGTGGCAGACCTATGGTGTGATAACCAATCTGCTATTCACATTGCCACCAACCCAGTATTTCATGAAAGGACGAAGCATATTGAAATTGATATTCATTTTGTTCGTGATGAATATACAAAAGGAGTGATAAGGTTTCAACATGTGCGGACCGGCGACCAGATAGCTGATATCTTCACAAAGCCTCTCCTGGGTCCCCGGGTTCAATTTTTATGTAACAAGCTGGGCATGATTGACATCTATGCTCCAGCTTGAGGGAGGGTGTTAAGAGTTATATTAGAAATAAGTGTTATATTAGAGTTATTAGTAATTGGGCTTTAGTCCCACATTGCTTAGAGTAATAGGAGAGGAGGCTAGCCTCTCCTATATATATGTAGTCTCTCATCAATAAACAAATCATCCCATTATTCTATTCTACAGTTACCTTCTTCGAAAATGAATATAAACTCTCACCTGTACTGTTCTTGAAGGTATCTGGTCTCTTTGCAGAATAAGAGCCTGCTCAACCAAATGCTCCAACCTCCCCTCTGGTATCAGAACAGTGGGGGTAAGCAATTTCTGCAATTCCTCTAGAAGCATAGACCGTGGGTTTGTAGGCCGTGTAGGAGAGATCACACAAACAGAAAGCTCACGCACCCGTTTTTCGTTAATATTGAGAGGAGTGATCTCAGTTCTCAGTGTTTTCAAAACATCCAAATCCTTGACATTACTGTTCTGCGCCAAAAGTTCGAAGAACTTCTGCTCAAATATCAGAAAAGATGCACATTTCAGAATATACTCGTCCTTGGGAACCAGCTTGTGCAATGTATCCACACTCTCTCCAGCTCCCAGCAAGCAGTTGCTTCCTAAAAGCTTCTTCCATAGCCAAACGTGAGTCCAGTCCAGACTCTCTCTCTAGATCTTCTCCACTTTGCACATAACCAAGAGAACGTAAAGCTTTTGCAATAGCCGCAACAAATTCAGATCTTCTAATGATTCCCTTGGGACCAACTGTGTCTTCTTCCATCAGGCCTCCTGAAGAACGGTGCGCTTACAAAAACACGGTAATAAGAAAATTAGAGAAGTTGCTTAGCAAGGATCATGAAAGATCAGATATAAAAAGAAATCGATAAGCTGTTTCTTTCAGACTATACACCTTATACAACAAAAACTAAGAGTGTATCTTAAAAATCATCTTCTGTTACAATCACAATTTAAAGGTTGTAAAAGAATGCACCATGGCTTAGGTCCTTCTACCAAGTTTTTAGCTAATATCATGTTCAGCTCGCCAAAGCTTATTTGTTGTCGACAGTTCTGTAATTAAAAACGAAGCATAATGCAAGAGAGTAATAAAAATGACACTAGATTATTCAATGAAAAAGAGGTATGCCAATGATCATTTCTTAAGAGAAGGAATAGAGAACAAAAATCGAAGGAGATGCAGTAAAATGAAGTCCCCTCAGTCCAAGAAAGTTATGGGTGAGACGATGATTTCACTGACAGCATTTCTTGAACTTTTAATTTGAAACAAGGATATCACTGACAGCATTGACTAACAGGAGATAGAGATGGAAGAAAGGTTAGAGAAAGAAAGAATGAAGTAGGTCAGTGAACCAATTTCGTAAACCCATTGCTAAATGACATCTTATCTCATCGACATCGAAAGCAAATAATTTGCACAAAATCTTGGAATGATTATTATTGTCAAATATGTGTTGACTCCCTGTCGCATACATCTCGATAGTGATACCGACACTCCAAAATACACTAGGACACTAAAATACTAACCCGTGTTCTATTCATATCTAATACGTCCAAATTGCATGATCAAGAAAGCAGCCATAGGTATTAGCAATGCCCATTCTTGCCTAGTTGTTAAGCTCTTTTGTATCCGACATCAATTCGATGGGAAAGGAACTGCAAGATGATGACAAACAATCCTAATTATTTTCATAAGTAAAATAGTGAGTCACAAACGGTACGTACATTAAATTTTAAAGAAACTAAATGCTAGAAATGTAAACAAAAAAGCATTAAAACATCAAAGAACAGACCTCACTTGGATAAACCAACAACTAAAAAATAACAGAAGAGGCAAGCCTCCAAGATAAATGAAGATATCTTGCTAACTTCCCTCCACGTCCAGACTTCTATTACAATAAAGGAGACATAGAAAATAGCTCAAACCGACATTCCAAAAGCTCGTGCAAACCCAGTAGGAGATTATTTGTAATGAAAAAGAACTAGATTCATTCACATTAAAGTTAAATACATTCGGTCAAATAGAAATCATTGACAGAACCAACATAAAGGCAAGAACTAAAAACTCATCAAACAAAGAAAACCCATCAGGAACATACCCAAGAATTATTAAGAAAGGCACCTCCCAATGGGTCTTTGTTGACAGAGTCACAGTTTTAACTGAATGTTTCAATGTAATGAGAAGGAAGAAAAGTTGAAATGAGAAAAGGAAGTTCACCTTGGGTTGGAGACAACTGACTGGGAAGCAGGAAGGAAGGATTGAGTTGAGTTTCTTTCTAAGAAGAATAAATAGGATATTTGCTACAATGCTATTATTGTGTCTTAAACTCAATTTTTGGGCTCTATATTAGTAATTTACTAACATCTTAATGCGGAACAGGAAGTGCAAGCCATCACATAAGAGTTTGGATTTGAGTTGGTTTGCAATTGGTCCCCCTTTGGATCTTTTTTCGTAGCATCAATATATGCAAGTCAGTCAAATCAAGCACACGAGCAAGAAGCAGACATGGAGAGTCTCCAACAAAAGTAAAAATGTATTCATCAAATATCAAAGTATCTACACCATTGCACCAAAACTAAAAAGGAAATTGTGGCTGTCAGTTCCAACAAGAGAGCAAGGAAAAGAAATTGAAGATGTTTTGTACGTTGTCACTTAAATTCCATACGTGATCCCCAAATTTAAGGGATAAACCTTACGTGATCCCCAAATTCGAATTGTAGAGTCAGCACTTGCAGATGCAAGAATAAAAGGATTCACCGGGTTCCAGCTCACACAATAGACAGCATCTGAATGCCCAGGTAATTTGTAAATGAGATCGCCCAAGTCCCGCTGCCATATATACACCTGTTATTGCATAGAGAGGAAATAATGACTATAGGTAAATCAAGCATTCATCACTATGGAATACAGTAAAATGTATGAGGCTGATTTACTACAAAAAGGAAAAACTGGAAGCTGGTTCAGATAATAGTATAAATTCGGCAATGCATGAGTTATGGGATGGCTCACGCTATGCTGCACAAACACAGTAAAATTGAAGAATTGTTGCCTGCTAATAAGAAACGAACTGATACCTGTATGCTAAAGTAGAGATGTTGCCTTTAATCAAAAAGAACTATTGCCATGCTTAATAAGAAGAGAAAAGAGAATGTTTACATGTCCCTGAATAGAGTATGATTATCAAGAGTAGAGTTCATGCTGGTTGTTATCGTGCTTGATCATGTGGCAAAAGAGAGGAGGTCAGATGCTGGGATGTTACGTCAGCAGAATGTCTCCGTGTCTATGAAAAAAGTAACACCGGCCTGATTTCTTGCGGTTGGTTGTGGAATGGGGAAGGGATATTTGCTGCTACAACAGATTACGGAATCTACTGTTGGGTGGACGATGGAGGAGATGTTTTGTACCATCAAGGGAAAGGGACAACTGGTATCTTTGATACGACCATCACAAAAGATGGCAAAACTATCATAAACATAGAAGATGATAAATCTCTTCTTTTGTGCAATTTAGTAACAGCAACTGATAAGCTGATCATAGAGGATGAGGAAATCACTTCATTCTCGCTGTCATGCGATGATAAATCTCTACTGGTGAACCTTATAAATGATGAAATTCATTTGTGGAACATAGAAGAAGATGAACCTAAATGCCGGATGACATACAAAGGCCACAAGAACGATGATTTCCTTGTCAGGTCTTGTTTTGGGGGATCCCAGGAGGGATTTTTCTAGAATTCTATATCCCCTAACATCACTCTATGACATAATGAAGGTGTGACCAGATCACAAGTAGAGGCATTAATTTATCATCGGAAGTAACCAAATTCTTACCTGTGAATCTTTTCTTCCACTGGTAATGAATCCCTCCTGGGATCCCCCAAAACAAGACCTGACAAGGGAATCATGGTTCTTGTGGCCTTTGTATGTCATCCGGCATTTAGGTTCATCTTCTTCTATGTTCCACAAATGAATTTCATCATTTATAAGGTTAACCAGTAGAGATTTATCATCGCATGACAGCGAGAATGAAGTGATTTCCTCCTCCTCTATGATCAGCTTATCAGTTGCTGTTTCTAAATTGCACAAAAGAAGAGATTTATCATCTTCTATGTTTATGATAGTTTTGCCATCTTTTGTGATGGCCATCAAACATACCAGTTGTCCCTTTCCCTTGATGGTACAAAACATCTCCTCCATCGTCCAGCCAACAGTAGATTCCGTAATCTGTTGTAGCAGCAAATATCCCTTCCCCATTCCACAACCAACCGCAAGAAATCAGGCCGGTGTTACTTTTTTCATAGACACGGAGACATTCTCCTGACGTAACATCCCAGCGTCTGACCTCCTCTCTTTTGCCACATGATAGTAGTTGTTGATCATCAGGGCTCCAAGCAACCATCACAACGTCAGTCTGATGATCACTTAGTTTGTGCTTTAAGGAGAAGTGCCCACCATCTTCATGGACCTAAAACATAATATAGCACTTACTTAGCATTTGTCAAGTCCAACTAATACCTTAAGAAATGGTGACGAAATATATTTCAATTTTATACAAACCATGAAAAACAGCTCAAACACGGCAATTTTTTTATGTTAGATACACAGGAAATATATTAATCTATAATTACATTGCCTAACGTCAGTGGGACTAACAGAGGCTGTTTATTATATTGATTAATATAGTCAAATATATTCATCCTCCAAAACAACAAGATTGCTTAGTTATGAACCTATGAAGCACAGGTACTCCATGTTTGCCATTAAAATTGTTTGATTGAAAACTTTAATACAAACAGAACAGTGTTACAATGTAGGACTTAGATGTAGTCCTAGGAGTACACTTTTGTTTAAGCTGGGTCCTTAGTGCCAATGGAGCGAGTGGTAATGCGTTGACTCCGTTGACGGACTGACGACGGTTATCGGCTCTCTGAAGGTGTGGATTGCTCTGGGTGCTGGAGCTTGCTGAGAGGAGGAAGACGTTGAGTGTCTGTATCTGCCTCTGATGATTCCTCGTATGTTCGTTGTGGATTCTGTGTGTGTGTGAAGGAGAAGATCCCTCTATTTATAGTTTTGCAGGCTGGCTGCTCATGCGCGTATGTAGGATGCGCCGGTGTGTAGGGACGCCACGTGGAAGTTGCTGATAGGGGCGCGTAGATGATGCGCCCTGATTGAGGGGGAGAACTCTTCATTCTGCTGTTGTGAGCCGGCACGTAGCAGAGGAGAAGATCTTTCTGTTGCTGAAATCTTGGACGAGTTGAGTCAAAGGACACGTGTCATCGACCCATGGCTCGAAGATCTCGGATTTGGGGGGGGGGGGCAGTGATCTGGTGAGCTGCGCCTTGGATCTGGGCGCAGGAGGAGGCTGCGGCTCATAACCTTTAGGAGTTACAAACCATTTAGGGCGCATGGCTTTTGAGGCGCATGCAGGTGACCTTCCTTCTGTCTTTCGGGATCAGAGATCAGTCTGGGGCGCATGGCTTTTGAGGCGCATGCAAAGCTTCAACTGGAGACTCTTCTTCTGTCTTTAGGGATCAGTGAAGGGTCTGAGGCGCATGGCTTTTGAGGCGCATGCTGGTTTGGACGCATGGCCGTAGAGGCGCATGCGGATGGCCACGTGGCAGTAGCCGTCGGAATAGAGTCATGATGATGCTGATGTTGCCGACGCTTCGTTCAAAGCTGTCAACTGTTCAGACTTTGGGAAGCGTGCTGCCAACTCTGGTGTCAGTTCAGCATTTAATGTTTGTGATGTTCGATGGACAGCTGAGTGGGCACATTGGTTGGTGTTCCACTCGGCATGGAGATGTGAGGGAGGGCGCATCCTCTGTGATGCGCCGGGTACTGTAGGACGCGTCTGTGTGATGCGCCTGATGCTGGAGGGCGCGTTCGTGTGATGCGCTGTTTGGCTGGCGCATCCGACATGTCCTTTAATGACGCGGCTGTCTCGCTCCTCGAGTGCTATAAATAGCCGTTTGGCTGAATTCGAGGCGTCTGGTTCATCCATTTAATGCAAATTCATTGCACAGAATTCGGAGAGCCATCCACTTGGCGCGTGGGTTTGATTTGCCCGGCCTATAAATAGTGGCATGGAGAGAAGGTTTGCTCCTCATTCCCTCACGTACTCCCAACATGAACTTGGATATGTGGGTGCATTCTGTTGACGAAGTGCTCCCGAGGGTAAAGATGAGACGTCGTGCTGTCTTCGATGCACTTGAAGGTGACTGTTACATCCAAAAGACGGAGTCGAGGGCTTCTGAGGCAGGCGGAAGGTGCCTGTTGCATCCAAAGATAAGGATGTTCGGGCCTCGTCTCCGTTGTTCCGGAAGAGCCGTAGATCGGAATGGTGGTGCTAGGCTCTCTCTTCCTTCAAAGTGGGTGCCGCCCACTTTGATTGTGTTGAAAGCTCCTTGTGCCATGATTTCGATCACGGTTTTCCTTGGTCTTTGGAGGCTCTTTCGAAGCCTCCCCTGGCCACAGCATTTGCGGTGCTCTTCTCTTCCTTGGTTCCAGCCAGAGGGTTAAATGCTTTGCTTGGCGAAGCACTTATCAGGCGAGCCTGGCTGGAAGAGCGGCACAACTGGGCTCTGCTCGGCCAGGTGAGCCTAGTTGGAAGAGTTGCACATAACTGAGCTGCTGAAGGGATGCACATAACTGAGCTGGATGCACATAACTGAGCTGCTGAAGAGATGCTAGGATGCGCCTGGCTGGAGGCGCATGACATCTGTTGCGCCTGGCTGACAGCGCATGGTAACTGCTGCGCCTATCGGAAGGCGCATGGTGGTTGTTGCGCCTATCTGGAAGGCGCATGGTGGCTGTTGGCTGTAGATCTAGGATCCTTCCTTTGTAGAAATTCTCCTTTGTACAATCTTTTCTAGACATGTAATAGACTTATATATATATAAATAAAGTCCTTCTTCGAATGTCTATGGCTTATTTGATTAGCTGTCTGAGTTCTGGCGCATATAATGCCTGGCGCATGGGCTTTCTGGTTGTGAATTTCCATGCTTCTACAAGACCCCCTTCAAAGTTTTCAAAACTTTTGAATAAGTTTTGGAATACTTTGAATAAGAAGCATGGAGGTCAGGGCGCATGATTTTTTGGACGCATGCTTGTTCGGGCGCATGCTCCTTTCAGTTGATGATGATGACGCCTTGGTAACCCAAAAGATTAATGATGATCTTTTGGTTGTATTTGTTGTTATCTCCTCACGGAACTCGAAGCGACGGCTGAGATTACACGTCATCGGTTCACGCGTACGACCAAGCCCTATAAATAGGTAAGGGTTGGAGAGAGAGAGAGAGTTCATCTGCTCTGTGCCTTTGCTTTCTTTAGAGTTTTTCTTCAAAACCCTAACTTTTCCTTCTCTGGGAGAATGGCTCCCAAGACTCCTCGCGGTGGTGCCGGCAAGGGGAAGGAGAAAGCGAAGGAGTTCGTTGGTGAGGATGCACCTATCACCCCTGCAACTCCGGCCGACGTTCGTCCTGAGGTGACGGGTGGGTTCATCTCCTTCACATAAGCTTTTGGGCCAGACTGTGCCCTAACTCAGATTTGCTGACGCGTATGGACTTTTGTCCTGATGATACGCCGAGGTTCTACCCCGCCGACGTGCATAGGTTTACACCTTTATCATGCACCGAGGTTTAATGGCTGACGCGCATGGGTTTCGTACCCTGATGATGCGCCGAAGCCTTCGCTGACGCGCATGAGCTCATGCTTCTGAATGCGCCGAAGCTCCAATGCTGACGCGCATGGGCTTACGCCCTGATGATGCGCCGAAGCAAGTTGACACGCATGGGCTTACGCCCTGATGATGCGCCGAAGCTCTGATGCTAGCGCGCATGGGCTTACGCCATGATGATGCGCCGAAGCTATTTGGCATTTTTCTTTTTGCCTGACTTCCATCTTTGTTGTATCAGTGTCGATGACGATCCCTTTGTTGAATGAGGTCCTTCTGGGCGCTTCTCTTTGTCAGATGGGAGTTGATTTTGACGAGGCGGTGATCAATCCTGCGAAGGATGCTATCTTACAGGACCAACCTCGTGAGAGAATGCTACAAATCCAGACCCAGTTGCCTCTTTTCCTCCAGAGTATGATGGAGAGTGGTAAACTGAAGTCTGCTGAATCCGAAAGTGTAACTTTCTTAAAACCTGCCTTTCTGTTTGGCGACCGACTAGTCTCTTCCGAAGCGAAGATACTGAGGATTAGAGAAGACTGGTTCTTTTCTGCCAAAGGCATGGTTCTGTACATGCGGCAGGTTGACCGCCAGTTGCCGCTGACGGCTTTTTATCGTCTAGCTTCGAAGAGAAGGATGGGTTGGGAACTTACTCCCTCTCAAGGAGGGGCCTTGGGAGGTACCCTCTCAATTGACGCCTCCTCGAACCAGCGAGATACTTCGACCGCTTCACGAGCCGGTTCTTCTTTCAGTTACCGAGCCTTGCGTCCTGGGAGCATCTACAGTGAGGTCCCAAACGACACGTTTCCCTTCAGTGCCCCGATCTTTGCAAATCGGATGCTGACATCAAAGGTGATGTATCCGACAGGTAGCTTCAGAGTCGAAGGCTGGTGTCACTACATCCCGAAGTGGGACGAGTTGACCACTTGGGTGCTTTCAAGGTTCGAGGTTGAGCTTAAAGAGATCGGGCTGACAGCCGCCATTCGGGCCACGCAGGCAGGCGTGGACCTCAATAAGCCTATGTTCCTTGCGCTCTTGGAGCTTTTCAATGCCCAGACTGGTAGCTTCTTTACTCCGGTGGGGGAGTTGGGATTAGCCCTTCATGAGATGTACGAAGTGTCCAAGCTTCCTTGGGGCTCGGAACCGTACGAGGAATATTTTCCATCAAATGAAGAGATCCAAGTTCTGGAGGATAAGGATCCGGAGATGATGGCTGTTTTCAAAGAGGTGACAAGCCATCATTATCTGATGCACCGGAGGGACAAGGGTAAGACCCAGCCTCATGTGACTGCTTGGAGGGACTACGTCTTCAGGCAGGACTTGACGGATCCTTCGAGGATTCGGTTTGCGACTCCGCAGGGATTACTGTTTCCCCTTTGCTTCTCGTCCGGAGCTGTTAGCTGCGGACTTTTTCCCCTTCATGTTTACCACGTCCACATTACCTCTGAGTAAACATCTTGTACAAACAACCCCTGCGTTATTGTACATTTATCGCAGAACTTCCACGTCCATATAACCTCTGAGTTGTTCAGCGTATCCCCCAAGATCATTCCTACCACGTCCATAATACCTCTGAGTAGGGAGATTCTATCATTTCGAACCCAATGATTGCCATGTCCACATTACCTCTGAGCAAACATAATGGTTCCTTCAAACTTATTATCTGTACCTGAAAACCAAGGTGCGCAAAAGATAATAGGTCCACACAAATCATCAAGTTCATGACAACAAAAGATGAACACATCACAAAAAAAGTTGTAGACTTTATTATTCTTCTGAAAAAGGAGTACAAGAAACTACATCATTCCCCAGCAGAGTCGCCAGCTTGTTTGCCATTAAAATTGTTTGATTGAAAACTTTAATACAAACAGAACAGTGTTACAATGTAGGACTTAGATGTAGTCCTAGGAGTACACTTTTGTTTAAGCTGGGTCCTTAGTGCCAATGGAGCGAGTGGTAATGCGTTGACTCCGTTGACGGGCTGACGACGGTTATCGGTTCTCTGTCCAGACGTAAGAGACTCCCTTCTTCATGAGCTGAGTAAAGGGTTGACATCTACCGGAGAGGTTTGCTATGAACCTCCGGATATATGCCAGACGTCCCTGTAGGCCCCGAAGTTCTCGAAGGTTTTTCGGAGGGTCCATGTTGAGGATGGCTTTGGTCTTCTCAGGATCAACATGAATGCCTTTCGCTGTGATGACAAAGCCCAAGAATTTGCCGCTAGAAACCCCCAGAAAGAATTTAGCGGGGTTCATTTTGAGTTGATGTGCCCGCATGAGATCGAAGACCGTCTTCAGGTCCTGTAGGTGATCTCCTTTGAGGCGGCTCTTGACTGCGATGTCGTCAACATAGCATTCGACCGTCTTGCGAAGATGTTGACGGAAGATGGTGCTCATAGTTCGCTGGTACGTTGCACCGGCGTTCTTCAAGCCGAAGGGCATTACTGTGTAGCAGAAAACACCCTTTGGAGTCCCCAGCAGAGTCGCCAGCTTGTTTGCCATTAAAATTGTTTGATTGAAAACTTTAATACAAACAGAACAGTGTTACAATGTAGGACTTAGATGTAGTCCTAGGAGTACACTTTTGTTTAAGCTGGGTCCTTAGTGCCAATGGAGCGAGTAGTAATGCGTTGACTCCGTTGACGGACTGACGACGGTTATCGGCTCTCTGAAGGTGTGGATTGCTCTGGGTGCTGGAGCTTGCTGAGAGGAGGAAGACGTTGAGTGTCTGTATCTGCCTCTCTGATGATTCCTCGTATGTTCGTTGTGGATTCTGTGTGTGTGTGAAGGAGAAGATCCCTCTATTTATAGTTTTGCAGGCTGGCTGCTCATGCGCGTATGTAGGATGCGCCGGTGTGTGGGGACGCCACGTGGAAGTTGCTAATAGGGGCGCGTAGATGATGCGCCCTGATTGAGGGGGAGAACTCTTCATACTGCTGTTGTGAGCCGGCACGTAGCAGAGGAGAAGATTTTTCTGTTGCTAAAATCTTGGACGAGTTGAGTCAAAGGACACGTGTCATCGACCCATGGCTCGAAGATCTCGGATTTGGGGGGGGGGCAGTGATCTGGTGAGCTGCGCCTTGGATCTGGGCACAGGAGGAGGCTGCGGCTCATAACCTTTAGGAGTTACAAACCATTTAGGGCGCATGGCTTTTGAGGCGCATGCAGGTGACCTTCCTTCTGTCTTTCGGGATCAGAGATCAGTCTGGGGCGCATGGCTTTTGAGGCGCATACAAAGCTTCAACTGGAGACTCTTCTTCTGTCTTTAGGGATCAGTGAAGGGTCTGAGGCGCATGGCTTTTGAGGCGCATGCTGGTTTGGACGCATGGCCGTAGAGGCGCATGCGGATGACCACGTGGCAGTAGCCGTCGGAATAGAGTCATGATGATGCTGATGTTGCCGACGCTTCGTTCAAAGCTGTCAACTGTTCAGACTTTGGGAAGCGTGCTGCCAACTCTGGTGTCAGTTCAGCATTTAATGTTTGTGATGTTCGATGGACAGCTGAGTGGGCACATTGGTTGGTGTTCCACTCGGCATGGAGATGTGAGAGAGGGCGCATCCTCTGTGATGCGCCGGGTACTGTAGGGCGCGTCTGTGTGATGCGCCTGATGCTGGAGGGCGCGTCCGTGTGATGCGCTGTTTGGCTGGCGCATCCGACATGTCCTTTAATGACGCGGCTGTCTCGCTCCTCGAGTGCTATAAATAGCCGTTTGGCTGAATTCGAGGCGTCCGGTTCATCCATTTAATGCAAATTCATTGCACAGAATTCGGAGAGTCATCCACTTGGCGCGTGGGTTTGATTTGCCCGGCCTATAAATAGTGGCATGGAGAGAAGGTTTGCTCCTCATTCCCTCACGTACTCCCAACATGAACTTGGATATGTGGGTGCATTCTGTTGACGAAGTGCTCCCGAGGGTAAAGATGAGACGTCGTGCTGTCTTCGATGCACTTGAAGGTGACTGTTACATCCAAAAGACGGAGTCGAGGGCTTCTGAGGCAGGCGGAAGGTGCCTGTTGCATCCAAAGATAAGGATGTTCGGGCCTCGTCTCCGTTGTTCCGGAAGAGCCGTAGATCGGAATGGTGGTGCTAGGCTCTCTCTTCCTTCAAAGTGGGTGCCGCCCACTTTGATTGTGTTGAAAGCTCCTTATGCCATGATTTCGATCACGGTCTTCCTTGGTCTTTGGAGGCTCTTTCGAAGCCTCCCCTGGCCACAGCATTTGCGGTGCTCTTCTCTTCCTTGGTTCCAGCCAGAGGGTTAAATGCTTTGCTTGGCGAAGCACTTATCAGGCGAGCCTGGCTGGAAGAGCGGCACAACTGGGCTCTGCTCGGCCAGGTGAGCCTGGTTGGAAGAGTTGCACATAACTGAGCTGCTGAAGGGATGCACATAACTGAGCTGGATGCACATAACTGAGCTGCTGAAGAGATGCTAGGATGCGCCTGGCTGGAGGCGCATGACATCTGTTGCGCCTGGCTGACAGCGCATGGTGACTGCTGCGCCTATCGGAAGGCGCATGGTGGTTGCTGCGCCTATCTGGAAGGCGCATGGTGGCTGTTGGCTGTAGATCTAGGATCCTTCCTTTGTAGAAATTCTCCTTTGTACAATCTTTTCTAGACATGTAATAGACTTATATATATATAAATAAAGTCCTTCTTCGAATGTCTATGGCTTATTTGATTAGCTGTCTGAGTTCTGGCGCATATAATGCCTGGCGCATGGGCTTTCTGGTTGTGAATTTCCATGCTTCTACACTCCATTTTATTATTTGTTGTATAATTCAAACTTTATTTACTTTTAAACTTGTTACATAGGTTTTAAAGTAAATTTTGACCGAGTATTATGAAAGAAATTAATTCTTAATTTTCCTTTAAGTCTTGAAAATGCTTTGCTAGTCTTTGGTATTTAGAAATTTCAATAAACGTCTAAAAATATTACCTCCAATATGATGACAGATTGATCCATGGATGATGATGCCAGGTGCTTCCCATTATTTGAGAACTGCAGATACAGTACTCCATCATTATGTCCCTGCAATTCCTGATCCACAGAAATTACATAATAAGTAGATTGGCATACTGAATATTCCTCAGAATGGGAAGCATGAGTTAATATAGCATGTAATTAATGGCAAGAGAATAAGCGTTCACATTTGCTTCCTACATACAGTCATTCATCTAAAAGATCGGTCGCTTTTTCTATGTGGAGCTTTCTTATGCTTGCTACGGACCTCCCTGATCCTCTCCCTAAATTCATGCATATTGTTAGGGAAGGGATTAATCACAATAAATCTCTTGCCAAAGGCCAGCCGTGCACAGGATGTTGGCAGTAATTCCTTTCCTTTTGAATAATGTGTGAACTGGCAATATCAAGCTGTCCACACTGATTTTGCAGTAATTACTTTCCTTTTGAATAATGTGTGAACTGGCAATACCAAGCTGCCACACTGATTCTGCCTTAATGTATGGCAGAAGAGTCTATTTATCTTGTTTTCTTTTCTTCAGTAGGCATGAAATGTTCTGTACTATTTTGAAACATTTGGAGGGCATGAGTTACCTCGAAGAACTCATTTGAATCTCTTGGTTTGGAGAATCCATCTCCTCCTTGAGTAGTCTTTATCTCAATTCACTCCTTACTTCATTTCAGAAATTGCTTGATGTTTTTGTAGCAGACCCAGGTCTGTTGCATTGGTATCAGAGCAAGGCTTTCCCATGGTGACCAACATGGAGCTTCAGGCACAA
Source organism: Iris pallida (assembly GCA_029216955.1). NCBI lineage: Eukaryota > Viridiplantae > Streptophyta > Magnoliopsida > Asparagales > Iridaceae > Iris > Iris pallida. Next base: position 84,313 of record JANAVB010040619.1, on the reverse strand, counting down.
CTCAAAGAGAGCAATGAAAGATACAACCAACGTTTCGAGGAAATGATGAAGATGATCCAGGATCTCGGAAGTCAGGTGGCAAGTCTCACTTCCTCTATAATCGAGAAGGGTGAAAGCTCAAAAATGGCAGAGAAGGGTACGACACCACCTTTTCCATTGGGAGATATGGGTTCGAATCAATGGGAAGAGGGTAGAGGTCATGACCAGTTCTATCCTTCTCGTTTCAAGCTTCCACGGTTCGAAGGGACGGATCCAGATGCTTGGCTGTATCAAGCCGAGCAATTTTTTTTGCAACAACGAACACCAAACTCGCAAAAGGTCTTCACCGCGGCATTCCATTTGGATGGGAAAGCGCTTCGATGGTTTCGCCACGAAGACCGACTCGGTGGTATCAACAGTTGGGCCGACTTCCACCAAGGCCTTATGCTTCGATTTGGCCCTGATCAGTTTGATGATCCAGTGGGGAGCCTCTCAAAGCTTAAACAGCATTCTACGGTGGAGGAGTACCAGAGCAAATTTGAAGAGCTTGCTAATCGTACAGATGGGCTGAATGATTCATTCCTAAGGAGCTGCTTTATAAGCGGGTTGAAGGAAGAACTTCGCTATGAGGTATTGATGCATAATCCTACAACCTTGCGTCGTGCTCTAAGTTTGGCGTCGCTACAAGAACGTAAGGTGAATTCTACCAAGCGTCCTCCTCGCAACGACAACATGAGACCAACCCCTTCCACCCACAGTAATTCCACGACCTCAACAAAAAAGACGCTTACACCTGAAGAGTTGGAAGACAGAAGAAGGAAAGGGCTCTGTTTTAGGTGTGGAGAAAAGTTCCATCCAGGGATGAGATGCAAGGAACAAAACCCTCCCCCACAAAAGTTGTATGCAATGGAGGGAGACCAGTCACCTGATGATGATAGTAATGGCGACGATCAAGAGGTGGCAGCCACCGGAGAAGATATCACTTTGGAAGACTCCCTCGAGGTCTCTCTCCACGCCATTACGGGAAGCACCTCACCACAGACCATGCGCATCCGTGCAACAATCAACAAGGTTCCTCTGACTGTATTGATCGACTCGGGCAGCACCCATAATTTTCTCAATCCCCACATCGCCAAGAAGGCAGGGTTGTGGGTACATCATGAGTCGCGATTTGAGGTGGCTGTGGCTAATGGAGACAGAATTCCTTGTCATGGTAAGTGTCATGGTGTGAAAATTATTCTCCAAGGGGTTCCACTACTAGTCGATTTCTACCTCCTCGAGCTCGGAGGATGCGAGTCTGTCTTAGGGGCTCAATGGCTGCAAAGTCTCGGCCTCATAACATGGGATTTTGCTAACCTCATCATGGAGTTCCAGAGTATGGGTAAGAAGTGCAAGTTAAAGGGTGAAGGCGTACAAGGAGTAGAGTTCCTGGCCGATCGAAAGGTTAGCAAGACTGTACCATCCTTGAATGCATGTTTTTTATTATCCATTAACTCTATAACAGGAGATTCAAATGAGCACATTACTCCTGTTGAACTGAGTCCTTTATTGGAGGAGTATGTGGATGTGTTCACTGAGCCAACAGGACTTCCACCGGAGCGCTCATGGGACCATAAAATTCCTTTGGAACCCGGGGCGAAACCCTGTAACTTGCGGCCCTACAGGTACCCACACTACCAAAAGGCGGAAATCGAGAAACTCGTGTCGGATCTCCTCAACAACGGCATGGTGCGGTCAAGCCAAAGTCCTTTTGCTTCTCCGGTATTACTGGTTAAAAAGGGGGATGGTTCCTGGCGACTATGTGTTGACTATCGGGCTCTTAATAATATCACAATCAAAGATAAATTTCCTATACCGGTGATAGAAGAATTATTGGATGAGCTCCATAATGCATGTGTTTTTTCCAAGCTAGATCTTCGCTCTGGTTATCATCAAATCAGGATACGACCCGAAGACATCCATAAGACAGCATTCCGCACTCATGAAGGGCACTATGAGTTCCTAGTAATGCCATTCGGCCTTACTAATGCTCCATCTTCTTTTCAAGGATTGATGAATGAGGTGTTCCGTCCACATCTACGGAGGTTCGTGTTAGTTTTTTTTGATGATATATTGGTTTATAGTCTGACCATGCAGGAGCACGAGCAACATCTTCGTATCGTTCTTGATCTTTTGCGGAAGAATACTCTTTTTGCTAAAAGGAGTAAATGTGTCTTTGGTGCCTCTTCCATCGAGTACCTTGGACATATTATTCGAAAGATGGCGTATCAGCTGATCCGGAAAAGATCAAAACCATGCTCGAGTGGCCTCAACCTCAGAACATAAAAGCCTTACGTGGATTTCTGGGTCTCACCGGTTATTATAGACGATTCATCCAAGATTATGGCAAGCTTGCTCGCCCTCTCACAGAAATGCTCAAGAAGAATTCATTTACATGGACCGAGGAGTCTGTTCAAGCTTTCAAAAATCTCAAGGTAGCAGTTTCATCTCCTCCAGTTTTAGCGCTTCCGGATTTCTCCCAAGAGTTTATTATTGAATGTGATGCATCGGGTTCGGGCATTGGGGCAGTGTTATCTCAAGGCAAAAGGCCTATTGCATTCTTTAGCAAGGCACTAAAGGGAAAGACCTTATTTTATTCGGCGTATGAGAAGGAGCTGCTCGCTCTAGTCTTGGCGGTTCGTAAGTGGCGACCGTATTTGTTTGGCCGCAGGTTCACAGTCAAGACAGACCAACAATCCCTTAAATTCTTACTAGATCAGAAAGTTGGAACACCCATGCAACAACAATGGGCCTCCAAGTTGATTGGTTATGATTTTTCCATTATGTATAGGAGCGGAGCCACCAATGTGGTAGCAGATGCCTTATCTCGACGTGAGAATGGAGAAGTTAATGCGATATCCATGCCCATTTCCAATTGGTTGGAAGAGTTGCGCAAGGAGCAAACTTCTGATCTGCACATCCAAGATCTTTTCCTAAGGTTAAGGAGTGGCCAGCTAGATTCTACCAAATTTTTAGAGCAAGAAGGCATCTTATTTTACAAGTCACGATTCTACATCTCCCCTACTTCTGCTTTCCGAAGTCAGATCTTAAACTACCTCCATAGCAGCCCGATTGGTGGTCACTCAGGGTTTCACAAGACTTATCATAGGGTGAAGCAAGATTTTTATTGGCCTCACTTAAAGAAAGAAGTGCGGGAGTTCATCAAAGGGTGTGATATTTGCCAGCGCACCAAATCTGAAAATTTACATCCTGCTGGTCTTCTACAGCCACTTGAGATTCCTAGCCAGATTTGGACATCCATATCTATGGATTTTATTGAAGGTCTCCCCAAATCACAAGGAAAATCTGTCATATTCGTTGTGGTCGATCGCATGTCCAAGTATGCTCATTTCATCGCTCTCTCTCATCCATATACTGCATCATCCATAGCTCGGGTGTTTCTGGATAATGTGTTCAAACTCCATGGCATGCCCCAATCTATAGTAAGTGATCGAGATAGAGTCTTCATTAGCCAATTTTGGAAGGAATTTTTCACTCTACAAGGGATCACTCCTTACGAGGCTGTCTACGGCGTAGTTCCTCCCCGTCTCATCTCCTACGTTAAGGGGGTGACCAAAGTTGCTGCTGTTGAGGAGACTTTGCGTAGTCGAGATATGATTATACATCTCTTACGGAATAATTTGCAAACTGCCCAGGATCGCATGAAACACATTGAAGATAGGCATCGAACAGAGAGAAATTTTGAGGTGGGAGACATGGTTTTTCTGCGCCTTCAGCCTTATCGCCAGCAATCGATCAACTTGCGGTCCAACCTTAAACTCTCTCACAAGTATTATGGGCCTTACAAAGTCTTGGAGCGTATTGGAACAGTTGCTTATAGGCTCGAGCTACCTCCGACATCCAAGGTGCATCCGGTGTTTCATGTATCTTGTTTAAAGAAGCAACTCGGAGCTCATAGTGACCTACAGACCCAGTTGCCAGAGACTAATGCTGAAGGTCTTTTGGTGGTTGAACCACTAAAAATCTTAGATCGCCATATGGTGCAACAAGGGAATCGTGCTATCACCAAGGTCCTGGTTCAATGGAAGGGTACGGATGAGGAAGATGCCACCTGGGAAGTTTACCACAAGCTGATTGAGAGGTTTCCCAATTTTTGCGACGAGGACGTTCGCAATGTCAGCTGAGGGGGATGCTACGGACCTCCCTGATCCTCTCCCTAAATTCATGCATATTGTTAGGGAAGGGATTAATCACAATAAATCTCTTGCCAAAGGCCAGCCGTGCACAGGATGTTGGCAGTAATTCCTTTCCTTTTGAATAATGTGTGAACTGGCAATATCAAGCTGTCCACACTGATTTTGCAGTAATTACTTTCCTTTTGAATAATGTGTGAACTGGCAATACCAAGCTGCCACACTGATTCTGCCTTAATGTATGGCAGAAGAGTCTATTTATCTTGTTTTCTTTTCTTCAGTAGGCATGAAATGTTCTGTACTATTTTGAAACATTTGGAGGGCATGAGTTACCTCGAAGAACTCATTTGAATCTCTTGGTTTGGAGAATCCATCTCCTCCTTGAGTAGTCTTTATCTCAATTCACTCCTTACTTCATTTCAGAAATTGCTTGATGTTTTTGTAGCAGACCCAGGTCTGTTGCAATGCTCCATATCCAACCCCATTCTGACTCCAAACACGATGTGCAATAGTCAGACGTCCACTTAAAGGGATATTTCAAAAGGTACTGAATATTCCTCAGAATGAGAAGACATTAAGAAACTCTAACTTGTATGTGAATTAAGTATTCACAACGATAAAATCCACGTAAAAATATTCGCACCTGTATTATTCTTGATGGTATTTGTTCCACTCCGCACGCATGATCAGTATAAAGTGACAGTGTCTTATCCAAAGAGTTGTGGAAATGACACAATTCTCTTTGCCGACTAAGAGTCTGCTCAACCAAATGCTCCAACCTCCCCTCTGGAATCAGAACAGTGGGGGTAAGTAATTTCTGCAATTCCTCTAGAAGCTTCGACCGTGAGTTTGCAGGCTGTCTAGGAGAGAACATACGAAAAGAAAGATCATGCACCCGCTTTTTGTCAATATTTAGAGGAGTGATCTCAGTTCTCAGCGTTTCCTCAGCATCATTCATACTTTTCTGTGCCAAAAGTTCGAAGAACTTCTGCTCAATTATCAGAAAAGATGCACGTTTGCGGATGTACTCGTCCTTGGGGACCAGCTTATGCAATGCATCCACACTTTCTTTCCAGCTCCCAGCAAGCACTTGCTCCTTAAAAGCTTCTTCCATAGCCAAATGTGAGTCCAGTCCAGACTCTCTCTCTAGAGCTTCTCCACTTTGCACATAACCAAGAGAGCGTAAAGCTTTTGCAATAGCGGCAACAAATTCAGACCTTCTAATGATTTCCTTGGGACCAACTGTGTATTCTTCCATCAGGCCTCCTGAAGAACTGTGCGCTAAGTGAGACGAAATGCCAGATCAGCCAATATGTATTTTAAGATGCAAAAACACGGTAATAAGTAAGAAAATTAGAGAAGATGCTTAACGTAGATCATGAAAGATCAGATATAAAAGGAAATCGATAAGCTGTTTCTTTCAGACTAGACACGCTATACAATGTAAACTAAGAGCGTAACGGTAGAGATTGATTGATAATTTTATTGATAATCTCATAGGCTTTATATAGCCTTTACATCATGGAATATCTAATGGAATATCATGTGGCATATTCTGGCATCCCAAATATGTCCTCAGGATATTCTCATACTAAATATAACATATTTTCTTACTAAATATATCAACACTCCCCCTCAAGATGGGCGAAAGATATTCACTAAGCTCATCTTGTCACATCCTCTCATCATGCTGATAGAGCTAAGCCCCTTGGTCAGTCCGTCTGCTACCTGATCTTCGGTTGGAACGTAGCCCAGCTCTAGTAGTCCTTTATCAAGCTTTTCTTTGATGAAGAATCTGTCAATCTCGATATGCTTGGTCATGTCATGCTGTACTGGATTGTTGGCAATACTAATAGCTGACTGGTTGTCACACCATAGCTTCATCTTGGCTCCCTGGTCCAGCTTTAGCTCCGTCAGCATATTCTTCAACTACAATAGCTCTGTGACTCCCAAGGCCATAAGCTCTATACTCTGCTTCAGCTGTTGATCTAGCCACCACTGACTGCTTCTTACTCCTCCAAGAGACCAAGTTGCCTCCTACAAATATGCAGTACCCTGATGTGGATCTCCTGTCGTCAGCACAGCTAGCCCAGTCAGAATCACAATAGCCCTCGATGCTCACGTAATTATTTCTTCTAAAAATCAGTCCCTTCTCGGGGGCTCCCTTCAAGTACCTCAGAATCTGGTACACTGCGTCCATATGACCCTTCCGGGGGTCATGCATGTAGCGGCTCACTACGCTGACCACAAAGCTGATATCAGGTCGAGTGTGGCTCAAGTAGATCAACTTGTCCACCAATCTCTGATATCTATCCCGGTCAACTGGTTCTCCAGCTTCAGCATCCAGTTTGAACTTCTGGTCTATCGGTGTCGTAGCTGGTTTGCATTCCATCATCTCTGTTTCCGTAAGCAGGTCCAGTACGTACTTCCTTTGAGAAAGAACAATTCCCTCTGTATCTCGAGCAATCTCAATCCCAAGGAAGTATCGAAGAGGGCCAAAATCCTTCACCTCGAACTCCTTGCCAAGCTTTTTTTTGAGTTGGGTGATCTGCAGATCATCATCGCCTGTGATAATCATATCATCTACATATACAGCAAGCATAGTGATGTGGCCTCCACTTCGTCTGAAGAAGACAGTATGATCAGCATTGATCTGCTGATATCCCATCCCTATCATTGCTCTCCTGAACCTGTCAAACCATGCTCGAGGAGACTGCTTCAGTCCATAGAGGGACTTCTTCAGTCTGCAGACCTTGCCTTCTGTCTGTTTGGTGTCGAATCCTGGTGATATCTACATGTACACCTCCTCTACTAGATCCCCATGAAGAAATGCATTCTTCACATCCAGTTGGTGTAGCTTCCACCCTCCATTGGCTGCCAGGGAGATCAAGGTCCTGACAGTGCTCATCTTCGCCACTGGTGCAAAGGTCTCGTCATAGTCGATGCCGTACGTCTGACTGTATCCTTTTGCCACCAGTCGAGCTTTGTAGTGCTCAACCTGTCCATCTGGGTTCTGCTTCACAGTGAAAATCCATTTGCATCTGACTGCTTTTTTTCCTTCTGGCAGGCTCACCAGCTCCCAAGTGTGGTTCTTCTCAAGAGCTCCCAACCACTCGTGCATCGCCGCTTTCCACTTTGGATCGTTCTTGGCAACCTGCCAATTGTTAGGTACAATAATACTATTCAAAGATGCTATAAATGCTCCATGAAAAGAAGAGATATGATCATACGAAACAAACTTAGCAAGATCCCAACCATATCTGTCCGGAAGATTTTCCGCATTACTGCGAGTAGTCCTTCGTATAGATAGTGGTGTGGAAGAAGTATGATGAATGATATCACCTGAGGAGGATGGTGGTGTAGATGAGGAGGATGGTGGTGCAGGTGTCTCAGGAGAAGGGACAGACGCAGGCAAGGGACTTAGCACTGGCATTGTGGGTACTGGTCCTGCAGTTTGCTTCTCTCTCCTGCTGTAGCTAAGTAACTCCCCCTAAGCCGTAGGCATAACACTTCTCATCTCCTCCCCCTGTTTCGCTTCACCTTCATGTTCCTCCTCAACCATGTCTCTATGCCAAACTTCTAAATCGGTTACCACCAAGTCCATCTTCCCCTCTCGCCTTATACTGGTAGTATTAGACGTGTTGTGCGAAGTTCCCTCCTGGCGGTAATATGGCTCATGCTCCCGGAAGTGGACATCCATACTAACAAATTTCTTCTTCTCTACTGGACTCCAGCACACATACCCCTTCTGAGTCGCTGAGTAGCCCACGAAGATGCACTTGACCGCTCTAGGGTCAAGTTTTCCAACTGATGGTCTGTTGTCCTTCACAAAACACACACACCCGAACACCTTCAGTGGAAGTATCCCACTATTATTGTCCTGTAATACTTCACATGGAGACTTTCATCCCAGGACTTTTGAAGGCATCATGTTGATAAGTTGAGCTGCTGTCAATACTGCATGTCCCCATAGATTTTGTGGGACATTCATGTCGATCATCATACTTCTTGCAGTCTCCAGAAGGTGTCGGTTCTTCCTTTTTGCTACTCCATTTTGTGCTGGTGTATATGCACAAGTGGTCTGATGCTGTATGCCGTGTGCTGACAAGTACTCTCCAAGCGTCCTGTTGGTATACTCCGTGCCATTGTCAGACCTCAGCACCTTCACCACTGCATTGTACTGAGTCTGGACATGCTTATGAAAGTCCCAAAAACAAGCAAATACATCACTCTTGTTTTTTATCAAATACAACCAGGTGACATGAGATGCACAATTAATAAAGGAAATAAAGTACTTATACCCATTCATAATGTTAGTAGCACATGGACCCCAAACATCAGAATGTACTACCTCAAAAGCAAAAGAGCTCTTATGACCAGTACCAACATATGAGCTCCTAGTAAGTTTTCCTAACTCGCATGCATCACATACTAATTTCTGTTTATTTGATTTTGCATACATCTCTGGATACAACTTACTTAGAGTATCAAAGGAAGAATGTCCCATCCTCCTATGATGAAGTATCAAAGTGTCTTCAGTCCTCTGCTGCAGCTCTCTCATTCCAGCCTTCTCTGCCATAAATACCAATGCTGAGTCCAGTCCTTCTCGATCTAGGTACTACAGTCCGTCATGCCAGGTGCCAGTCCCAAGTCTTCGTCCCGTCCCTTTCTCCTGGAAGATCACCTTAGGAATATCAAAAGAAACAATGCATTTTAGTTGGAAAATTATAGAACTAATAGACAAGAGACTGACTGGAAAGGATAGAGCATGTAACACATTGGATAATCTTACTGAACCTGTACAACTAACAGTACCCTTACCGACCACTGGTTGGAAAGTGCCATCTGCAGTCTGAATGGTGTCTGCTGATGCTAGGAGAGTGTATGAAGAAAACTCACTAGCGTTCTCGGTCACATGCCGAGATGCTCCTGAGTCGATAATCCAGTCTGACGGCTTAAGGAAAGACATAGATGCAAGAGCGAGTGACTCGTCAGTACCTTCTGATGGGTGGACATACATAGCGGTGTTGCCTCCAACGAAGAATGGGGTGGATGTCTCTCCTTCGGTGGACGCTCTCTGCTTTCTCTCCAGCAGGTCCAGCAGTACCTGATCCTCCTCAGTAAAGGTGCCACCAGCTCCTCCATTCCCTTCTGCTACCAGCAGGTTTGCCCGATAACCTCCTCGGCCGCCTCGTCGGCCTCCTCGACCACGACCACGTCTACCATATCCTCGTCCATGTCCACCACCTGAGTCTCCCTCCTTAGGTGGTTTGGTACAAGCATACCGATGATGGCCATCTCTTCGCAGTTGTAGCACTGCCGATTACGTTGCCAGAGCTCTCCCTTGGGTCCTGTGTCGCCCAAGATAGTAACCGCTAGTGCTGACTTTGCTTCGGAGGGACCACATGTCCCCGCCTGTAGATTGATGCGCGTCTTCTCCTGGATCATGGCTGAGATAGCCTCATCGAGACTAGGAATATCTAGTTGTGCGAGGAGTAAGGCTGTCCTCTGTGCGAATGCAGTATTCAGCCCTTTGAGGAATTTTATCGTCCTCTCCTGCAGACACACGTCTCTCCTTGCACTTTGGATCCCCACAGCTTGCCCGTTTTGAGGAGTGATCATAATCCAGCCAGAGACGCTCCAACTCTGTGGCGTACTCCTGCACCGTCTTCTCTCCCTGTACAGTGTCGTCGATCTCTCCTTTTATCTGGAAAATCCGTAAGTTGTTTCCCACACCATCATAGGTTCTCCTCAGCTTCTTCCACACGTCTTTCACCATCTCAATTCCATCTACTGTGGAGGCAATAGGCTGGACTAAGGAATTGAGAAGCCAAATATAAATCACCATATGAGTGGATTTCCACTTGTCGCGTCCTGTCGAGCCCTCGTCCGGCTCTGTCTTCTCGCCCGTCAAGAATCCCTCTAGGTTCTTTCCTGCAAGGGTTCTTCTCACCCGCCGTAACCAACTCAGATAGGTGGCTGGTCCGTCCAGCTTCAGATCGATGGAGGGTAGTTCCAACTTTGGCGGCGTTCGTGTCGTGCTCTCACCAGCCGACACCTTCATCAACTTCATCAACGTCGCCACATCGTCAGCATACAGCTTCTTGAGGATCGCCTCCATCGATGCTTCTTCTCCGATCACGGCACGCTTGCTCTACTACTCACGCTCGTCCTCGTCGTCCTCTCCTAGATCCGAACATGTCTGATTTCATCGGATCTAGGCATCGGCATCTCCTTCGTCCTCGTCAGTCTTCTTCGTCTTCGTCGTCCTCCGATGGAGGTGCGCACAGCGGCAACCACAGCGGCAGCAGTCAGCCGCAGCAGCAACAGCCAGCCGCGACAGCGGCAGCAGTGGCCGCAGCAGCAGCGGTCAGCCGCGGCAGCGGCAGCAGTGACCGCAGTAGTAGCAGCCGCGGGAGCGGGGAAAGAAGAGGGTTTAGGGTTAGGGTTTTGGTGGCGGCTAGGGTTAGGGTTAGGGTTTGTGGAAAGGTGGCTCTGATACCATGTAGAGATTGATTGATAATTTTATTGATAATCTCATAGGCTTTATATAGCCTTACATCATGGAATATCCAATGGAATATCCTGTGGCATATTCTGGCATCCCAAATATGTCCTCAGGATATTCCCATACTAAATATAACATATTCTCTTACTAAATATATCAACAGTAACTGAAGTCACGTAAAAATCAACTTCCGTTACAATTACAATCTAAAGGTTGTAAAAGAATGCACCTAATGGCTTAGGTCCTTCTACCAAGTTTTTAGCTAATATCATGTTCAGCCCGTCAAAGCTTATTTGTTGTCGACAGTTCTGTAATTAAAAACAAAGCATAATGCAAGAGAGTAATAAAAAATGACACTAGATTATTCAATGAAAAAGAGGTATGCCAATGATCATTTCTTAAGAGAAGGAATAGAGAACAAAAATCGAAGGAGATGCAGTAAAATGAAGTCCCCTCAGTCCAAGAAAGTTATGGGTGAGACGAGGATTTCACTGACAGCATTGACTAGCTGGAGATAGAGACGGAAAAAAAGGTTAGAGAAAGAAGGAATGAAGTAGGTCAGTGAACCAATTTCGTGAACACATTGCTAAATGACATCTTATCTCATCAACATCGAAAACAAATAATTAGCACAAAAATGTAACTCCACCAAATAATCCTTATGCATTGTCGGAAAAAGGAAGCACAATAAAGAACCATTGTATTCCTAAGATCAATGAAACGGGTTAAGAAAAGAAAGAAATAATGAAACTCAGTCCCATCAAACTCATAAGAAAAGTGAACCAATTTTTGAACCCATCACTATATGGCACATATCTCATCATAGAGTTCACAATGCTGGCTAACGTTCAAATCTAAGAGCAAGAACTACATCTCAAAAAAAGAAAAGAAAATAAGAGAAAAAGTAGTGTCATGATAAATGAAGATCCAAGAAAAAAATCTGTCAAGTTCGTGTTGTATACATCTCGATGATGATACTGACACTCCAAAATATACTAGGACACATTAAAATACACCAAGACACTGCAACATTGGTGCAAACTCCATGTCACCGTGCTTGTATTATCCTGTGTTCTGTTCATAAGTCCAAACTGCATGATCAAGAAAGCAGCCATAGGTTTTAGCAACGCCCTTCTTTATAGTTGTTCTGCTTTTTTTATCCGACCCCAATTGAAGGGAAAGGAACTGCAAGATTATGACGAACAATCCTAATTGTTGTCGTAAGTATATTGGTGAGTCACATACGATGGGTGTATTAAATTTTCAAGAAAATAACCAGCTAGAAATGTATAAAAAAAAAGCTCTGGATAACCAAAGAACATATCACTTAGATAAACCAACAACGAAGACAGAACACGAAGAGGCAGCCTCGTAGAATAAACGAAGATATATTGCAACCTCCCCTCCTCGTCCAGACTTCTCTCACAACAAAGGAGACCTAGAAAATCACTCAAACCGACACTCCGAAAGCCCGTGCCAACTCCTTGTCCGACACATTTTGGACACGGCTCTAGCACTCAGATTTGACGGAAAATGTCACAAATATGCTAGAGAGTTGCATACATTAGATGTACTAAATTGGTAACAAACAGAAGCAACTTGATAAGAACAGACCTGACATAAACAAATTACAAGCAGATAGATCAAGATATTATGTATAGAACACCTAGCAAGAATAGAGCAGCATGCTAATGTATCAAGAAATTAACAACATAAAGATAGCAAATTCTTCTTAAATAAAAAGAACTAGATGCATTCAGTTAAATAGCAACCAGCAAAAAAAACCACATAAATGATCAAGAGCAAGAACTCTAAAACTCATATAACAAAGAAAACCCATCATTAATACACCCAAGAATTAGCAAGAAAGGACCCCTCCAAGTGTTCTGTTGAGACTCCTTCCCAGGAACCCCAACTGAGGTGGAGATCTCACTCCAGTTGCCATTGATTCTTCTGCAGATGAATGAATTGGAAAAGAAAGAGACAAATTGGAAGGGAAATTGAATTAGGAATTGTATTAAAATTGGGGATCTAGCAAGAGCTACAAGACTATGAATTAAGTAGCTAAAGTTTGCAAAATACCAATCTCATGATCCCTTCCTCTCGACCTGGATATTTATAGCTCATACCCGGGTCTGCTACAATCAGAGGACTGATACCAAAGAGTATCAGTCAGTTATTTACAGTTATACCTGTTTGCTGAGCTGGCAGGAATATGTGACTGTATTACTACTATGATGTAATCTCCTCTGAGCTGGCGCTGAGCTGGCAATGATGACAAGGCATCTAACAGATGGAATTGTAACATGTTCTTGGATGATAGAGTCACAGTTCGATACTTTTACTTTTAAATTAATGTTTCAATGTAATAAAAAGGAAGACAAAGTTGAAATGAGAAAAAGTTCACCTATCAAGAAAAGTGCAGCATGCTAATGTTTCACAGTTAATGACCAGAACAATGTATCAAGAAACAGCATAAAAGTAGGAAACTATTCGTAATGAAGAAGAACTAGATGCAGTCACATTCAAGTTAAATGCATTCAGTCAAATAGCAATAACCAACATAAATGATTAAGAACAAGAACTAAAACTTATGGAACAAAGAAAACCCATCAGGAACATACACAAGAATTAGCAAGAAGGGACCCTCCCAAGTGTTCTTGGTTGATAGTCACAGTTTGATATCTAGTTTTAATTGAATGTTTCAATCTAATGAAAAGGAAGGACAAGTTGAAATGAGAAAAGGAAGTTCACCTTGGGGTGGAGACAACTGGGAAGCAGGAGGGAGGATAGAGTTGAGTTGAGTTTCTTTCCCAGAAGAATGAATGAGGCTCTGGTGGTATTTATAGATGAGCACATGTTTCTTTTTGGGAATTTGTAGGTTGTTTGGATTGCTTGCAAGAAGTCCAGAAAGCGTACTTCTATTAATTGGTTCAACCTCATGAAAGTTTTTTAAAATTTATTGGACACAAGAATGGAGGGAAAGGACAAAGACTATTGAGGCTGATATTTCTCTTGCTAGTGGCTGAGATATGCGTTGGATAAACTCATCATCATCCAAGTAATAACCTGTATGATTTCAGACCTGTAAATACTGTCCTAGTGTCAGAATATCAACACCAGTAGCCCTCAAATCAGTCAGAGCCTCTTTAATTTCCTCGTCTTTTTCTCCAAGACCCAGCATAATGGAGGATTTTTTAATCATCCCCTTCTTGAGTTTTGCATGCTTCAAAACGGATAAGCTCTGTTCATATCTGCCATATATACAGGGTTAATGATTCTCTGGCTTATAGGTCAATTGCCAACAGTAAGAAAATCTTTGAAATTTTGACCTTAAAATGCATATAAGACGAAAACAGAAGGTAAATTATGCTAATTTGTTTAGACATAAGCATGTTGCAATGACAAAAAAAATTCAAAACTGCATTTCCTGTTAGCAAATTCATCTGTGGTGACTAGGGTCATTAATGTAACTTACGTTAACTTACACGAAGAAAAAATATTGTGAGCACTGAACCTGTCATCAAAGACTTGTGTAAAGTGATTACATTTATGAACCTATCATCAAAGACCACATATATAATCGCCCCACTAGACAAGGGGTAGTTGGTGAGGTATATAATGCAACAATGTCGAGAGTTCACAATAATCAAACACTCCCTAAACAAAGAAAAAGTGGTAATGTGCACAAGCAGTAGTTCCACAATGCATAAAAGCTGAATATCAGCATCAACATTCAAGTTCATAGGTCTTGAATGAAAGGTTGTTCCCTTTGAACTTGGAAACACACATGAACTACGAGTGACCACTGGGCGCACAGAGACATCCACTGGCACAAGGCTATCTATACTTCTAGGTTAGTTTAATTCTTGGGCCAATGACAAAGTTGTCAAAGGAAGTAATGTGCGTCTATCATCAATAAGACAGGCATTACTACTGAAGGTAGAATATTCAGGTTCTTTAGAATCTAGTTGTCATACTGCTTGCTGCAGCTTGCCCACCCATTGCTATAGGCAAATCCATGGAGTAATTAATGGTTACAATTAGAAGCAACTAATTTAGAAGGTCCCGATAAGATGAAGAAAAAAAAGACAATTGAACATTTTCAAACCGAGTGGAGATTCAGAAATAGTATGCTCCTCTTTATCGTACCTTATCTTTTTCTTTGTGTTTCTTTTCTTCTGTTGTCTGTATACATTCTGCTTCTTTTTATTATCATTATAATTATGCTCTGTATGCTATACCAGCTGTTTCAGCTTCTACTTTTGGGACTTATAAAACAACAAAATGAGAAAGTCTTACATTTTCGGATTTGGCTAGATGAAATTGGTTTCCCTCCATTCAGCTCCCCTAAGGGCCATCTCCTCTGTAGCATCATCTCCCATTGTCTGAATCCATGTAATATTAAAAAACATTAGCCCCTTAAAAGATCCTCCTCTTAAATGGTGCCTCTTGGTCTCCATTGCACATGATCCTACCATCCAAGTTGGATTTCCCTCGGCAATTCCTCAATTGGTGTCACCTCAATTTCTCACAAACTATTTCATCTGTTTTTTTTCATCTTTTTATAGTGTTGCATCTCGAATTCCGAATTCAGCTAGCTCAATTGTGGACATGGTTCTTGTTTATACAATATCCCAACCCACAAAGCAAGGCTGGTCTATAGCTTTGTTTCTTGGGCCTTCTATACAGCCATCTCTACCTTTTCCTTGAATTAGATGTAAATATTATGTGGGTAGGGAAAAGCTGGTCTTAGGAAACATGGCGTTCCCAGTCAACAACTCCAAAAACATATCAATCTTTATCCTCTATCAACATATTTTAAAAGCATCCTAATGCAAAATAATTATCATTATATACTAATCTCTTATCTGTTATATAACAATAAGTTAATAGAAAATTGTGGCATAAAGGAGCTTGTTACCCTGCTCGAGGATCTCTGACAATTCGCTGGAGGCATTTCACTGTTTCAATATTGTGGGCAAACACATCTAGTCCTGAATGCGCCAAAGATGACACAGCTTTTAAGTCACCACGGAAATCAGAAGTCGGATACTCAACCAATATCTCAGGTTTGAGTTTCTGCGCAACAAACAACTGGTAGTCAAAATCCAATATTCTAAAAGTTAATTTTGCGCAGTAGGCATCTATTATTATAACCTAATCGTGCAACGCACATGAAACCATCCGTACAAAGAACCTAGGACAATATACAGTTACATTATTAATTATTTTCATTAACTATGAATATTATGTCAAAGAATGTCTGAACCTTCATCAAACTGACTGTTTTTGCAAAGTGGCCACTTCCACCATCAGGTAAGTCATCACGATCAACACTTGTTAACACGATATAGTCCACACTGTCAAAAAGTGAAACAAAAGAAGAGCATACACTCAGTAAGTTACAGAAGGATGAATTAAGATGTATGATGTCTGACTTAGTTATTCTAATGAAAGAAGGTTAAAATATGAAGCAACATCTTACAACAATAACTTTAAAGATCTAATTAGCAAAGATGAAGTTAAAAACAACAACCAGGCATTCAAAAGTATAAATATATTTCACATAATTTATGTTGGGGCTTCCATCCAAAGCTTACCATCATAACTTATATTAAAATTAGAAGTGACAGTGAAAAGGCCTACCCCCAACTTACAATTGCTATAGCAGTGTTCTCAGGCTCCATAGGGTCTGCAGGTGGTGGAGTTCTACTGGTTTTGACAGAACAAAATCTACAACCACGGGTGCACGTATCCCCTAAAAGCATGATGGTTGCTGTTGCAATACCATCCCGTTCTCCACCCACTCCTCCCCCTCCATTCCAACACTGAGTACAAAAAAAAAATGACGACTGTAATCAGTTAAATCTTGTATATATATTTTCAAGACTCTAATTATGACTCAGTGGTACTCACACTTCAAGTATTCATGCAGAAAAATGGTGGCAAGAGACCAATAAATAGCTAAAGCAAGACATCTCTTCCATCAGAATGAAACTATGATTCCCTCATGTTATGACAACACATGGTGTCATTGTGCTGAATGTTCAGGTATTCATGGTAGAAAAGGTGGCAAGACCGATAAATAGCTACAAAAGTCGGTTTGTCCATGAAATTTAAATATATCAAAGGCCACCTTGGTTCCCTTTTAGATTCTTGAAAGGCCAATAGTTCATCAACTTAATGAAAGAAAACAAAATTGAAAAATAAATGGTCTATCAAACCAAGAGTCCAACAGACATAGTAATAAGATTAAAAATACAGCAATAGGTATACAATTAGCCCAGAGGGAAATAAGTCATTTTTCCCTTCACCAATTAATAAGCCAATAGACTCTTATATATAACAAGTAGTTAATAGATCCTAACATGGTTAAAGTATCGGCCAATACCGATCCGATACGGCCGATACCGATATGGTTTGGCATGTCCCGATCTGATACCGACCGATACCTGATACTGATCGATACCGGCATTGAGGGTCTCATTTTCGATCAATTCGACAAAGAAAATTAAACGAAAAAGACAAATCAACAAGGGTGTAAAGCATAATAAGGTTGTAAAAGAAGAAAATCAATCTATTGTATGTAAACCAATCGGTAAGGGTGACTACTATTCCATTTAATTTCAAAAATACTAAGAAATAACACTGAAAATACTTAAAATTATGCCTAAATGTATAGAATATATGTTTTTTAAATGTAAATAATTTATTAATAATTATTTGTTTTCCGATACCAAAGAATCCGATACTCTGATCCGAAACCGCCGATACTACCGATATCGCCAATACCGCCAATACCAATACTCATAGGAATAGTCTGATACCGATTCCGATACCGTTACTGTGATTCCTAACACATAATCCAAATAAATTGACAAGTTTCAAATTTCACCAACTCGCCTCAAATATTATAAAAATAGAATCGCATCATCAACTAACAATTTTTTATGCAATTGTCAATCTCCACACTTGCAAAATAGCTTCACAAAATACACATTGTGACGAATATAAACCTTTTGACAAAGGTGACATAATGCAAGACAAAACAAAGAGCAGCCAATAACAATTCAAGGATTTATGATAACGAATAATCTCTTTTCTGAAAACATATTTTCATAAAAGCAGTACTACTGAAACTTTAACGAAACTACCATTTCTTTATTGAAATCATGTTTTCAAATGCGATTTCATTACAAGTTTTGAAAGCACGATTTTCAATCACAAGCTAGAAATTATATCACAAATAATCGTTATATCATAAGATACAAGAAGTAATATGTATGCAAATATAATAAGAGGCAAGGTATGCTTGCCTATACCTTGAAAAAGGTAGTATATCTAACACTAATGTGTAGATAATTGAATTTGGTCTCGTAGCCTATTCTAATCTCGGGGTTCTCACACAGTAGGGGGTTTCGTTCAAGTTTTTGAGACTTGGGAATGGGTTTTGAATTCCTTACCCATGTTTGGTATGCTTAGGATTGAGAATGAGGAGGGAATATGAGGAGCTTCATATTCTTCCTAGGAATGTTGGTTGGGTATTTTGTTTGGACGGTAATACCCTATGTTTATTTTCAAAATTTCAGGTTCTATCCCAAACATGTGAATCATCATGAAATTAATGAAAGGGTATTTATGAAAAACTAAATAAATTAAGATTGCTATCCCTGTGTGAACCAAACATGGGAATGGAAACTTTAAAATTTTTGGACTACCTATTCTCAACCTAACCAAACATGGGTATGGGAATGTTGAATTCCTTTCCCATGGAAAAGGAATTGAAAAATCTATTCCTAGGAATACAAAAACTTGATCCAAACGACTCCTAGAAGTGACGAGGAAGCACTCTCACTATTTTTTGAGATGAGAAAGGAGGAAAGTAACTTTAATCTGACCACATTGTCCGTTGTCCTCGAATCCGTCGCCAGCTTGCAAGCTCTATGCGCAAGCAAACAAGTTCATTGCCTCGTTTTGAAGTCCGGATTTTTCTTCCGATCCTCATGTCGTGAATGGACTCATTCACCACAACCTGCTCCACTCATAGAGTCATACTCCCTCCGTCCCCACCCGCCCGACGCCCGCAACCTGTTCGACGAAATGCCGCCCCCCCCCCCCCCCCCCCCCCCCCCCCCCCAAACGTCCTCGCGTGGTCCGCCATCCGCTCATACCCACACCGGCACTCTAAACGACGGCGTCGCCCTCTCGCAAGAAAATGCGGTGCAGCGACGATGTGCTTCCGAACAAGTTCACGTTCGGCAGCGTCGTCACCGGTTGCACCCGCTCTGAGGACCCGAATAGCCGGGGCGCAGATGCACTGCGACGCGATCAAGCTCGGGAGTCGAGGGAGACTCAATTGCAGCCGGCGGCGCGTTGGTGGACATGTACCCGATTTCGCTCCGGAGAAGGACGGCTTTTCAAGGAGATGGTTAGTGGCGAAGTCTTGCATTCAAGGTGTTCGATGAGCCCACGGGTGCACGATGAAGTTTGGGATCGAAGCGGATGATCTCTTGAAGAGTGCCACGGTCGGTCGCGATGTATGGAAGGTGTCCGGAGGGATAGAAGAGGTGGCCATGGTCAGACTTTCTTAGAGGATCGATACGAAGGCCGTGTCGTGGACTTCGCTTCTGGTGGTCTGCATGAATAACGGATACAATGTAGAGGCGATCGGGCTGTAAAGTGGACAAACCAATCCGTTGTCCGTACGTGTTCGGCTCGATAAATGGTTCGACCGTGGACCGTCCGATTGAATTAACGAACAGAACTCGAACATTTTTTTGATCCGTTTAAAAATCGGACCCGGACACGGTCATATTCATGTCCGGTCCGAATTTGTCCGCGGACCGTCCAATAGTGGAGACTTCTTTTGGTTTTGCATCAATCATGTCATATCATTTTGGTTTTACATCAATTTTTGGTTGTCCAGTCTGGATTTTCGTTAACCTTTTATCATTTTTTATTGTATTCTATAACATTTATTTGCATTTCCTTTCAACTTGATTTTTTCTACCAACTAACAAGGTATATTGACAAAATAACAACTTTTGATAATATATTTAATTTGTCCGCGGACCGTCCGATTAAATTAACGAACAGTGGTTACCCGTGTCCGTCCGGCCCGAACTCAAATAGTGGACTGTCCATCCGTCCGAACTTATTTTCATTTTCGGACCGAACACGGACAATGGAGTGTCTGTGTCCGTCCGGCTCGTTTACACCTCTAGCCCGAGGCAAAGTTGCATAGCTTTCCACGGACCAAGATTATGCAGGAAGCTTTCAGAATATTCTAGAAAATGGTAGAACCTTCCAGAAGACCCCAGAATCTTCCAAAGGACTCGAGAATCTTCCAAGAGATTACAGTCCCTTCTAGATGTATCATGATCTTTCTGGATGTACTAGAAGCTGCCTTTGTTCTTTCCTAGTCCCTAGAATAATCCAAGGAATATGTCGATTACAGAAGTTTTCATGTAAGCCCTATGGGCACTATAAATAAGGGGGATGCCTCATTTGTTCCTCACCACCAAAAACTTGTAAGCATTTTCCAAGTAATAGAAGAATCATTTACGAGTCCCATTTTGCTCCACTCTTCTTAATTTTCTTAGCATTCTAGCTAAGCGAGTTCAGTCTTTGAGAAGGAAGATAGTGCGCCGCACGTGACGAAGTGTAGCCTAAAACATTAAGTCCGTGACAAGTAGTATCAGAGCAAAGGTCGATCGTCCCTATGTCTTCATTCGACTTAGTCCACGACGAGCAGCCCGCATCGTCTAAGGAGAAGGCGAAGCCCTCGCGGAAGGGCAAGAGCAAGGAACCGTCGATCAAACTGGCTCTTAGCGAGTTGGCTTCTCGTATTTATATGCTGGAGAAAGGCGTGACGGATGTCGATCTTCAAGTGGAACAAAACCAGACGGCTCCCGAGGAATTCTTCCATGGGTTGAAGACGGACGTCACCCATGCTATGGTGTTGTTTCGGGAGCAACTCCGCGAGATACAAGCTGAGTTCAAGGAGGAACGAAAGGCTACCAAGGTGAAGATTGCCGAACTGCGCGAGGAGCTAAAAAACAAAGCGGCGATCCTCGAGAAGTCCATTGCTGGTGGTGCGACTCCGAGGAGGGAGGAGATCCAGAAAGTGAAGTATCCAGAAGCCAAGTCCTTCAATGGTGTACGAGATACGAAGGAAGTGGATAACTTCATTTGGAACATCGAGCGGTACATGAAAGCGGTTCGCATTGAGGATGAGACCGATAAGGTAAATGATGGAACTGGGGATTCCCAGGACCACGGATTGGTGTGCGTATTGATCAATAGAAAGTTAACAGATTTAAAATGTATTCTAACCCTTCATAGACGGAAACTAGGGTTCACGAATTATACCTGCGATGAGAAGAAGACGACAGTTTCCAGTAACCTCGAGCAGTCAGCGACCCCAAGATGCACGTATTTCTTCCTCGGGTTGGACGTCGTATGGGCGACGATCTCCCAACCTTTTCTTCCCTAGGTTATCCTCCCTTTCTCTCCTCTCGTGATGAACGAATTAGAGAAAGATGCTCTTCTTGGAATACATATGACGACCAGAGAATAGAGGGTATATATAGACTAAGGCAGGGACCATGAGAAGAAATTAGCTTTAGGTCTCCTAACGGGTCTAGTATCCTGTGTTCAGCCCGAACACACAACCAAGACCTGTTAACAATAGCTCAGTCCACTAAAGAGCTACTGTTGTACTACATTCGTAATCCCAAATTACGTTTATGGGCTCCTTCTTATTATATGTTTGTTTGTCTCCCCATGTTAAGATATCAAATGCCCATCAATCAAAATAAGTTACTGACAACTACATTGATCAACATCTTTTATCCTTAAGTAGTACCACTCAACTTTATTTGTCATGTCGGATATAATCCACCAGCAGGATTTACATGACAATCCTTATGAGTTCCTTAAGGGGACATCATCATTCCGATACATCGAGACATGAATTCCTTTTATAATCAACAGCCCATCATACACATAATGCCATTACCTAATTCATAGAGGTTATTGGCTCATTATGAATCTCACTCTTTTATGAATCAAAATAATGTACACTACATATACATGTCTGTTATTATATTCGGATTAAGAGCACAAGCATCCATAATAACAGAGGTATTCGTTCTCTTATGTAGTCAGTACAAAGAGAATAACCTCAAGCGGTCTTGTTCAATACACACAAAGTACACTCGTATAATAAACATATAGTCAAGATAGACTAATACCGGCCATATTACACTACAACCTTACAAATGGTTTGTCCAAATACATCTAGGTTGTGAACCATTTATATATTCTTCAAGAAACTGATAATATGATCTTCTATGTGTCACCACACACCATATTATCTACAATGTAGAATATCAGACACTTGCATTAATATATATAACAAATATAAAATGCCAACATTTGTCCATATGATTCTCATTCAAAAATAATAGGAAAATATAGTTAATACAAAAGTGATATTTTTAGTATATAACCTTAACAATCTCCTACTTATACCACTACCAAAATACAGCTAATTGGCGACGGCGTTTTAACGACGGAATAAATCCGTTGTCCGTAGCGACGGATTACCGACAACCTGGCGACGACTTCCCGACTAATCGCGCACTAATTTTTTTTTAAGGGTGAACATCCGTCGCCTATCCGTCGGCACGCCGTCGGTACAATAGCGACGGAATAAAAACCCGTCGGCAAGTAGTCACTCGATAGTCACTAATTGGCCGAAAAATGTTAAACAAATCGCAGAAAAATGTCACTAGTTGGCGGGAGAATTTACGACTACTTAGCGACGGATAATCTGTCGACCAGACGATGGGATATTAGCGACGAACGTATGGTCCATCGCTAAGTGGTCACTAAGTGGTTGGAAAAAATTAAAAAAATTGCGTGAGATTAACGACTAAGTAGCGACGACGGATTTTATCCGTCGCTAGTCCGTCGCTAAGTTAAAAGCCTTGCTTAAGTTGAACCGACGAGGGAAAATTTCATTCCCCCAATTTTTTCTCTCTCCTCTCTCTCTTGGACGCGGTAAACATCGAGGCCACTCTCTCTCTCTCTCTCTTGGGCGGCGGTGGGGGCGGACAGCGGGGGTGCTGGCCGCGGGGGGTGGGGGTCGCCGCGGGTGAAGCTGGCGGTGGTGGGGGTCGCCGCGGGGGGTGTTGGCGGAGGGGGGGGGTCGCCGCGGGGGTGCTGGCGGTGGTGGGGGTCACCGCGGGGGTGCTGGCGGTGGTGGGGTGGGAGTGGTGGGAGGGGTCGGACAGCGGGGGGGTGGCCGCGGGGAGGCTGGCCCCAGGGGGGTTGGGGGTGGGCTGCGGGGGGGCCGGGGGGGCGGGGGTGGCCGTGGGGGTGGAGGTGGGAGGGGGTGGTAGGAGGGGTTGGGGGTGGGCTGCGGGGGGGGAGGGGTGGGGGTTATGGTCTGGCCGCAGGGGTGGCTAGCCGCGGGGGGTCGGAACACACACACACACACACACACACACACACACACACACACACACATATATATATATATATATATATATATATATATATATATATATATATATATATATATATATATATTCGGCATACACACACACACACACACACACACACACACACACACATATATATATATATATATATATATATATATATATATATATATATATATATATATATATATGTTCGGCACACATACCCACACACATATATATTCGTCGCGCACACACACACACACACACACACACACACACACATATACATATATATATAAATATATATATATATATATATATAGAGAGAGAGAGAGAGAGGGAGAGAGAGAAGAGTATATATAAACTTTGGACCGAAACCGAATAAGTAAATTTAGTATATTAAAAACCGAAACCGAACCGAATTTAGTATATTCAAAACCGAAACCGAATAAGTAAATTTAGTATATTGAAAACCGAAACCGAACCGAATTTAGTATATTCAAATCCGAAACTGAACCGAATTTAGTATATTCAAAGCCGAAACATAATAAGTAAATTTAGTATATTGAAAACCGAAACCGAACCGAATTTAGTATATTCAAATCCGAAACCGAACCGAATTTTTTAAAATTTAGTATGTTCGAAACCGAAATCGAAACCGAAACCAAAACCAAAACCAAAACCAAAACCAAAACCAATCAGCAGATTATGGCTCGTCCCACCACCAATCTGTATCGGTATCGGTATCAGACTATTTCGTTGAGTATCGAAATCGGTATCGGTATCTGTATCGAACTAATTATGTTTAGTTTGTCTTACGATACAGATTTTCACATCCAAATTGAAATGGATCGTTACTTCGTTGATCGTACATGGATGTACCAGCGGATCAACCTCCTCGACCTTAGGTACTTTTAATTATTGACCATATCGAATTAGTATCGGTCTATCGGTTGGGTATAGGCCGTATCGGCATCGTCCTATATCCGATATGTATCGGCCGTATAGCTAGGATTCGTATTGGCCTTATCAATTTGGTATCGGTCATATCCGATAGGTATCGGCATATCGGATTAGTATCTACAGTATCAGATTAGTATGGTGGAAGGTTTAGTAACAACTGTACTTGGATTTTTCTCTTTTAGAGCTAGATTACCATTACAAGAGAGTCACGAGAGCGTAGCTGGCCAGTTACAGAACATACATGCTTCCTTTTCAATCTCGCTTTTTCTGATGGAAAATGAAGCATGTATGTTTCTGTAACTGGCCAATCACGATCTGGTGACTCTCTTGCAATGGTATTCTAGCTCGAGAAGAGAAATCCAAGTACAGTTGTTACTAAACCTTTCACGATACTAATTTGAAACGGTCGATACTAATCCGACACGGCCGATACCTATCGGATATGACCAATACCAAATCAATAAGGCCAATATGAATCCTAGCTATACGGCCGATACATGTACATATCGGATAGGACGATACCAATTTGTTAAGGCCAATACCAATCTGATACGTCCTATACCAAACCGATAGACCGATACTAATCTGATACGGTCGATACTAAGTACATCCGGCCTATACTAGCGGGTCCACCAATTACTGCATGATAGGCCCAAGGACTCCAGTTACATCCGGTTATTGGTGAGTACATGATTACATAGTAATTCTGTTAGTCTTATGATACAAATTTTTACCTCCAATCTGTGATAGATCGTTACTTCTTTGATCGTACATGGATGTACAAACGACAACACGAGAGAAAAATAGGTGTGAGTGGCAATTTTCAGGCAGGCGTGGAAGTATTTCTTAAGTATGCCATGAGCAAAGCTCAGTACATGGACGGTACCAAAATCAAGTGTCCATGTCGTAATTGTCGTAATTGTCGCAATAGACGTTACAAAGAAATGGTGACTGTGAGAGATCATTTGACCCGTAAGGGTTTCGTACGTAATTATGACATGTGGTCATCGCAAGGTGAACTATATACGGATAGACAGGTTGTGAATGCTGCTACTTATGCTTTTAATGATAATGCTGCAATAGATTTTGTCATCGAAGGCGAAGGATACTCTGTTGATTATGGAGACCTGCAGAATCTTGCACGAGATATGGTATACGATGCGGGAGGGCCTAATTTTGATCCGGAGGATCCTAATCCCGAGGCGAAGGAGTTCTATGATATGTTTCAGGATGCAGATACTCCTCTACATCCTAGTTGTGACACTCATTCCGTACTGTCAGTGACGATGCAGTTATTGAGCATAAAGTCTGATTTTAACTTGCCACAAGCTTGCTATGATCGAATTACACAACTAGCGAGAGAGATCTTACCGAAGGAATCAAAAGAGCTCCCAAAAAACTTCTACATGAGCAAGACAAGACATTGCCGAGATATACAAGTGTCCTCATCTGAACTTGATACAAAGGGGAGCTGGTGGACAATTAACTAAGCCGGTAGCACAATACACATTGAGCAAGGAAGATAGATTAATAATCTGCAAGTGGATATCTACTTTAAGATTTCCCGACGGCTATGTGTCGAATTTGTCTAGATGTGTTGATCTCAATGAACGCAAGCTAATGGAAATGAAGAGTCACGACTGCCACGTGTTTATGGAAAGATTACTGCCCATTGTATTGAGAGAGTTGTTGCCTTCTTCTGTATGGGTTCCGTTAGCCGAGCTATCTACATTCTTCAGGGATATCTGTTCAACTAAGTTGACGGTGCAACACATGGTTGAACTTGAGGAGAAGATTGTCTTAACAATTTGCAAGTTAGAGAAAATATTTCCTCCGAGCTTCTTCGACAGCATGGAGCATCTACCGATTCATCTAGCATACGAAGCCTGTGTCGGTGCACCTGTTCATTATCGATGGATGTACCCATTTGAGAGGTACATAAAAATCGATATAATTTAAGTTGAATTTCATTTTTAACTATACTGATAATTTCTCTCTCTAGATACCTACACCACTTAAAGAAAAAAGTTGGCAACAAGGCTCATATAGAGGCTTCGATATGCGAAGCATATCTTATTGAGGAGGTATCAAACTTCTGCTCTATTTATTTCGATACTCATGTTAAGACAAAGCGAAATAGACCTCAAAGGAATCACGAGGACGTTGAGGATGGAAGTATATTTAATGTAAGGGACAAGCCTATTAGGGCTAGTAAGAAACGGTGGTTGACTGACGATGAGTATGATGTCGTTCACCGATATGTCTTGTTAAATTATGACATACAAGAAGTGAGAGATTTGGAGAAGTAAGTGACTACACTTACACTCGTTATAATCTCTAATTTGGTGAAGTAACTGACTACACTTATTCTTACTCTCTAACAGTGTATTTAGAGATGAAGTCCAAATGAGGACACCCGATATTACCGATGAAGGGCTTCAAAGAGAGGTTGATTGTACCTTTCTGTCCTGGTTTCGCAAATACGTAAGTAAGTGAGATAATAATTTATGTGGCTACCATTAAAATATATGCATCTAAAATATTTAAATTACCAATATTTTTTTACAGGTTTTATTGCCTGAAACAACACTCACAAATGATAGTATTCGTTATTTGGCATTGGGACCGAAGAAGCATGCAAAGACTTGGCCAGGCTATGTCGTTAATGGCTTCAAGTTTAAGGCAACTCAGAATGCTATAAATGGCGAATTTCTCAATGATGGCTTCAGTACCAAGGATTCTGGTGTTTTCATAAGAGACACCATCTATGACGACGAGCCGGACTTTGACTATTATGGAGTGCTTCGGGATATTATAGATTTACAATATAGTGCCCTATATGATATGCATATTATGATGTTCAAATGTGAGTGGTTCGATACGACACCAAATATCGGTTGGAGAATCGATAAACAATTTGGATTCGTCGATATAAATCATCGCAGGAGGTATAGAGGGTCCGACACGTTTGCGATAGCAAGTCAGGCTGTTCAAGTCTACTATACAAGCTACCTAAGGCGTCGTAGAGATCGATTTGACTAGTGGGCAATATGTAATATTAAATCTAGAAATACATTCAATGTTAGAGACCCAACATACCAAGAGGACCAGATCGAAAAGTCCCAATACTTGGTACAACATTCGGATACCATGGATGTTGAAAATATTGTTGAGGAAAATAGAGGGAAGGAAGAGGTTGATATACAAGACTTAGCTGTCAACCAGGGAAGAAAGAGACGTCTTGTCCCAACTATTGAAGATGAAGAAGAAGAAGAAGAAGAACTTGATAAGGATGAGGATACAGATGAAGTCGATAATGAGGATGAGGATGAGGATGAGGACGAGGCCGAGGACGAGGCTGAGGACGAGGATGAAGACGATGACGATGATTAGATTAAATATCAGTATATATTAAAAACACTTTCAATTACATGATTTTAGTTTGACCTCATAAAAGCACTTATAACTAACTTATATGAATTCAGTTTAAACTTTCGCATATTCTTGTTGTAGATGGCACTCATAGTTGTTATAGTATTCGCAGCATCACTCGTCGTCCTGCTGATGGCTAGCACTCGTCGTGCTGGTGGTGCGGACCGTGGTGGTGCTGGTGGTACTGGCCGTGGTGGTGGTGGTGATCGTGGTCGTGGTGGTGGTCGTGGTCGTATTCAGCCTTCCCGGACGGTGTCCCCATCTAGCGAGCCCGACCCAGAGAGTACCCCGGGCACAGACTCATCCCGCCGTCGATCTACCCAGGGGCTATCGACACATTCGTCGATAGGGTCTCCATCCGCTAGCGGATCTGTTCCGCCAGCGGATCCACCAGCGGCTGAGCGACAGTGGGCCCCGGAGTACCTCCACATTCAGTTACATCCGGTGACTGGCGAGTACATGCGAGGAGTCGCGGATCCTCCGACGCCACCAGAGAGACCGATGGGCGAGTTCCGACGAGAGCTATGGCTCGCGTGTGAAGCGTAATTAAATTTAAGTTAATTTAATAAAATTGTTTCATTTATTCAAGTTAATAATCCAGTCGTTGCTTCTTTGTAGATTTTTTCCGTGGGATGCTACCAGGCTTCTAGGGCAGATTATTCGGGCTAACTACCATGGCCCCTACCTCAATTTTTCTGAGGTGCCCCTAGACTTGCAGTACCGCTGGCTCGACGAGATGAGGGTATATATATATATATATATATATATATATATATATATATATATATATATATATATATATATATATCTTGTGATTAATTATTAATTACTCTTTAATCAACTTTTTTTTAATATCGTGATAATTGAATTTGAATGTCACAGGACCTTCTGGTGGCCCTCCATCGCGAAGAGGCGATCCGCAGGACCTATAGAAGCACCGCCGGGAAGAAGATCTGAGATGCGGTTTATGACCTTCGAACGACGCATTCGAAGGAGTGGATCCGACAGGATTACTATGTGTCACGACCCGTACCCGCTTTTCGGATACGAGGCGTGTCCAAGCCAGCCTACGCCGTAGAGTCGACGGTAGAACGCTGTCAAGCCCGCAAGAAATAAATGCTCAAAATAAACTTTATTGCTCATTCACCTTTCTAAATTTATTACAACATTTACAACATTTATATTTGAAAGAAAATACAATGTCTCACAAAATAGTAAAGTCAGCTAGTTCCACTATCTAGGTTGACCTCAGCATACCCATGCCTTCCTAGTGCTAAGAATGATCGCGACTAACCTGAAAAATGTTGGTTTCCAGTCAGGAATGGAACGAGTACAATCTCACAATAGAATCAATAAATGACGAAATTCATAAATCTGTAATAATACTGAGATACATGATAAGAGATAAACAAAAAATCATCGTAGAAATCATGCGAGTAAAAGTAGGGAGACATGGTACACAAGACAAGTAATGACAAGAAACTGTAATACAACAAGACTATATCTAACAAGTGATTTGAAATACACTTTCGACATGTAAACGGCTAGGGGTAAATCCGGCACCCCGTACGTGAGTTGTGCGACTGCTATCAGGCAAGAATAGACATTTTGGGGATATTTCTGAGTATGTTTACATGTCTACTGATGTACTTTCCCGCCCGACTAGTACCCATAGATTCAAACAGGTCACGAACACGAAAATATATTGGTCACGAACAACATGCAAGAATCCATAACTACTATCTCGTGTGACAAACGTGTCGAGAATCAGCATGATATCAATGTAAAACAATATTAAATACAAGAAGTATAGAAATAATCAAATACGAAAACTATCAGAGATGTACTTGCCTGAATTTGTTGGGGTCGACGTGTGCGACACGAACGTGGCGATACGGAATATGTACGATACTATGCTCCACAAGATGGTCCCAAACGATGGTACAGACAGTTCCATTGAATCCAGAATAGTCCAAATAGTCTAGTTTGGTATATAGAAGCCCAATATCAGAGTTTGGCACGATAATCGAGTCAAAAAATGAAAATGACTATATTAGTCGCGATCAGGTTTATTAACCTAAGGTGAAAGAGTAAATAATACATATAAATATTAGTTAAGAGACATTGTCAAGAATTATCCATTTAACTACCAAAAGTAATATTTTACTTTTAAAAGTATTTATAAAACCCCTTTTTTTAGAATATTACCATATATAAAGGTTCCATCGAAATACATAAGGTTTATATGTAAAAATACTTATAAATTCTTTTATAAAACTCAAATACAATCAATCTTACAGTCCCACACTAATTAAGCCCTTATATTAGTATCCAATATATATATACCCTTATATAATACTAAACATGGATATTGTAGACATAAATATACGTATAAAAATATTTTGTATAAAAATACGTATAGAATAATATTTTCATGGAAATATATTTATGAATACATATAGATTGTCATGGACATAGTATGTATACAAAGACATGTAGGCTGCATATACGATAATAAATATATAATCATTTATGTGAATATAAACTAGTTGTATGTTTGCTACATACTTAAAGTAACAAAAGCATATCCATATAAAAATATAAATCATTTAAGTAAATTTTAATATGTATACACATAATATTTCCTATATATATATATATATATATATATATATATATATATATATATATATATATATATATATATATATATATATATATATATATATAATACATATACATAAACCACTGTGCTTACATATTTGTATGTAGCTACAAATAAACATAACAAACATAACATTTGTGGTAATATACGCATCAATTAATTTTAATATACAGGCCTTATATATATAATATCTATAAGCTGTTGTTTCTCTCCTCATGCATGTCAAACTAGTATTTTTATGCAACAATAAAAAACAGAGAGATGGGGGTAGTGAAGTAATTACCCAACTTAAAGAGGACCATGGCTGCATGTGTGTAGCTACTCCTCCTTCCTCTACACGCGAGTTTGTTGGGTCGATCAGTTTGTCCACGATGAGGACTCGACTCGAGACTATGATATGGCGAGCGGATGTGACGAGCCTCGTCCTCATCGAAAAGACTTCACTCGAGGCTTGGTGTAATCCCCTGATCTGATTATTGCTATTTTATGCTCAGTATTTTCATGAGATAATAATTTTGTGTTTTATAAATATTTTTTTTAACTAATATATACCATATATTAGTGATCTTTCATAAGGGAGATATAATGATTTGGCAATAGATGAGTTGTAAATCAGAATTCAGGAGGGGGGTTTTGTAAAACCGAATCTATATGTAGTGCTTGATTGCAAATGGCCCAATTCAAATTCCCTTTCGGTTTTCTTGCTATGGCAGAACCTTCAGAGCCTTATCCCGTTCTTTTTTAAGAATCCAATTCAAACGAGATTTCTTCCAATCTTCACAGGATTAATGCAAACCTAAACCCTAGTATATAAGTACACATATATGGGCAGGTAGCCGACCGCTTGTCATCTGAAAACCCTAGAAGAAGCGGCTACCCCTTTTCTTGCGGGAAGTCTTCATCGAAGAACACTTTCAAGAAACACTAAGGTTAGCATTGATTCTATGAATTGTTTTATCATTCCTTAAACTAGAAGAACACCATACGTTCGACAATATGACCAAGACGAGTTAGTTAATGGTGATAAGGGTTATGTTCTTGTGAACCTCTCGGATAGTAAGCGTAGTATCTTAAATATACAGATTTCTGTAGTTTTTAGTTCATATAGGTGTGTATCAGAGATTAGAAGGGACAGGGATCTCGTTCCAATAGGCATGATTATGGCAGGCAGTCTTGACTAACAAGGAGCTGCTGCTCTGTATGCTATCTTATGTGAGTGTTATACCTGTCATACCGTACATACTGTTCAAGCAGTTCATTTCAACCATTCTTATTTAGATAATCTTGCATTGGTTAATAGTTATATAGATGCCATGTTAAGCTCGTATGCTGTCCAGAGCAGATTTGAGGGCATCTGATGTAGTAATCTTGAAGGCTGTGTCTGAATTATGTTTCCTTAGCATATTGTTCATTGATAGATTTTTTCTGTACATTCTAGAGCAGCCTTATTGACTGATATCCTTTCGATGGTAGGCTTTTATGTATACAAAGTGTACCTGGTTGTATCAGACATCCAAGATATGGGCCGGGTGCCTATAGATACGGGTATAACAAAAAGGGGTTTGTGGATACCATTCAATTTAGGAGTTGGTATCACTCTCGTCATGTGTAAGGTACAACAGGAATGGTAGCAGTAGCAGGAACACTCTTATGTAGGTTTACATATCATATCTGTTGGGGTTGAATAGATGTGTTAGTTAGTTGAATATGAGTATCAGAAAGTGGTTCGAGGCCTATGGGTAGAAGTCTGTGCAGTGCACATTATATGACTGTGTATCAGGTAACCCACATGGAAGGATACATCAACTGAGAGGTACAAGCTGTGAACTGTTGGCAGGGCATGGTACCAAGTGTAAGGAATAACATTGCATATAGAGGAATTGTGTACCTGTGATAGGTATCATCGTATCGCCTTATATCAGAAATCCTTAAACCACGACTACCTTGTATCCGACTACCTTGTATCAGTCACCAAGGGTATCAGTTGTTGCACCTATATTGGTTTGTATTTGTATCAGTCATGCCTAACATTGTATATCGACACATGGAGTACAGGTAGGAACCAGGTACTGTATACATGAGTGTACATTACATGGGGGCGGTAGATAGGGCTAGTGTCTACTTGACTCACTAGTACATAGGAGCACCCCTGTCCTAGTAATAGAGGTATCAGTAAATAGAGTCGAGGATACTTGGTAACACTTTTGTATTGGATATCTGAGTATCATAGAGACCTGTGCATAGACAACCATGGGTGTGTGT
The DNA here is from genome assembly GCA_029216955.1 of Iris pallida. NCBI lineage: Eukaryota > Viridiplantae > Streptophyta > Magnoliopsida > Asparagales > Iridaceae > Iris > Iris pallida. Next base: position 51,817 of record JANAVB010040619.1, on the reverse strand, counting down.
CCCTATACCTATATCGTGTTTACTGCAGCCCTGGATCCTTATGCATCAGTTTAGATTTTGATGTGCTTCCATATCACCAACCTGAGCCTAGGTTAGTTAGAAGATCCGTGTCTTTGGGTTATTCCTGAAATCAACCCAACCAGAGTGGTATTGGGCTCAAGACCTGTTCACTCGTGAGAATGCAGTAATGTCAATATGAACAAATTCATAGGGTACTCATATTTACTTGAGTATCAGATTGCAGGGGCTAAGGAATTAAGAATACATCAGTAGAGGGGTCTCATGCCTATTGTCATCCCCTTCCACATCCAATAGGTAACCGTGATAAGTGACTATCCCTTGTTATGTATATTCTCTGTACCATGTAAAACATGGCAGGATAAGTATAAAGGATTAATGAAGCTTACAGTTATATGCCCAGCTCTTTCAAAAAGACTTGCATGATGTACCCATGACCATTGGCACGGATTGGACATCTGACTCAATAGACAAATTGAATATTAGAGTATCTATGTACCTCTTGTGTGACGCTTCACCTCTCGAACATTGTCCTATTTTGTAGAATGCCACATCTAAATTCTAATTCTTCTTCCCTTCCAATTACTTACATCCACTGTCTTGAATGGAAATGGTTGTAGATATTAATGACTTCAAATTGCAGCTGTGGAGTTGTGCCATTAGGAAATGGTGGAAGTATGGAACTAGCATAATTGTACTGGCTTGCAAGGGGTGTGATAAACCTTTCCCAAAAGTCTGTGGTAAGGAGCATGCTACTAACATATAGGTAAGACTGATATCATCATCCCCTCTTAAAGTACCTGTGGGTTAGATCATACCTGAGAATTTCAGTACCTAGGAAGCATCATCCTCCCTTAAAGTAGCAGACAACAGGCTCAGGGTATCAAGGTGGATATCTATGTATATATAAACAAGGCTTAAGAGAGGGTAGTAAGTAATATAGGTATCACCTTTAAGAAATAGCTCTTGCAGCTGCTATAAGCAGTTAAGCTATTTTGTATAGGAGTAAATCCTCGAGTAACGAGTATCAATAACAAACTGAAACAAACATCAAGTCCTATTGTAGGTTGCAAAAATAGTTCCTTATAGGCCAGTTCTAGATATACATGAGTGAGGGGGGGCATACACACACACACACACACACACACACACACACACACACACACACACATATATATATATATATATATATATATATATATATATATATATATATATATATATATATGTAGAGGAGCAGTGTAGCCTATATAAGGAAGTGAATAAGGGTAGATAAGTCAATTCCAAGTGAGGGAGAAATTGGTCCAATAGACAAATTTTGGCCAACCCATAGAAGTTGAATCTAGAGACTAGGAAGTAGATAGGACTATTTTATCTTGATTCATGTATTGACATGTAAATTATAAACAGGCTACTTGGACATCGATACGGAGTGTAACCTGTGCAGCAGCTCAGAACTATAGGTAAGTATACCTTGCCTTTCGTTACAGTTTTATTTACATGCTTCTCTGCTTTCATCATTCAGTTGACTGCTGACATGTGCTTTACCATTGCTCACAGTTAGCCTTGTAGCTTTATTGGACTTGCTTTTCACTTATACTGGTTTGAGTTGTATCGTAGGATGATCACGTTATAGATTGAATTGCTATTTTTCTTATTTTGTTTGTTTACAACCTGCGAGTCCACACACGGGGAGTAGGTTGTCCTTTGCACCTGCGAGTCCACACACGGGGCGAGGGTGACTTGTCTTGAAACTGACCTGCGAGTCCATATTCGGGGCCAGGGTTGGTATTACATTGATTTTCTTGTTTACTTGTTTTTCAGCAGTTCATTTATACGTAGTTGTTTATACATTCCTGTCTCGCGATTGTCTAGTTTTCCTGCTTATATCCTGGATTTCTTTCATGCATGTTAAACTGTTAGAAAGGCCTGTATATTATGTATCTTGCTAGTCCTCTGAGGACCTGATGATATCTTCAGGTTTAGCCGAGTATTGAGCCAGGTGCACACGAGCAGTTGGAGCTAGCATTGGACTACGGTACCACTACAGCCGAGGGTACTTTTGACAGTTTGGACTCAGTTATTTCATTTCCATGTTTCTATTTTATTATCGTCTATTGGTAGTGGATTTGTGTCCACCGGACGTAACTGGAAATTCTTGATAAACTTGATACTCTATTTATATTATCATTCATTATTTAGTTTCATTTGTGTTAGTGGATTGTATCATATTTTGTGGATGAGATCTAGACTGCCTCTGTGACTTGTTTATGTACTAGACATTATTCTACCGCCGACACTGCGACGTAGGCTGGACTTGGACACGTCTCGTATCCGAAAAGCGGATGTGGGTCGTGACACTTGGTGACTGGCCACCTGCTCTAGAGTTCAGTTGGGCCGCAGCCATGCCGGTAGGGCAGTGGAGACATTAACTCAAGAACGGTGTACAACATTCAACAGAGACGAGGTAGGGACGGGCATGCCGATGGTCGGAGATGATGCGTGAGGTCCGTTGCCAATGAGGAGGCCCCTCATGGCTGGGTTGTGCTCGACGGCCACGTTCCGACGTGTGGCGGCAGTGCAGTACGGTCTGGGGCCGGCACACATGGGGTCGGCCTCGGCGAAGTGGTTGTGGACGGAGGGTCTTGATCCAGTAGTGGGGGTCGGACGTGGTGATAGTGTAGGGAGGCTACATGGTGGGGTGAGTGATACCGAAAGATAGAAGGAAGGGGAAGATGAAAAATGATGGTGGTTGCTGCTTCATCCGTGAAGCAAAGGAGAAGAACATGGTTTTCAAGCGGCGGCTGCTACCTTAGGGCTGCGCATCGATCGTAGTCACCGGGGACGTGGGTTTAGGTTTTCTTTTTGCAGTCCAACTCCAAACTAGATGTCTCATCCTTATAAATACGTGAATTTCCGTAAGGTATCGGCTTTGGGCTGTTCTGTGGAAAGTTGGGTTCGGGCCTTGGCTGGGAAATGATCGGGTTAGCTTCTGTTGTGGCCTGTGGGCTGGCCGAGAGCTGGACCTGGGGGCTCAGTTCTTTGCTTATTTGCTTTTCTTTTTCTTTTTCTTTCTAATATATATATATATATATATATATATATATATATATATATATATATATATATATATATATATATATATATATATATATATATATATATATATATATATATATATATATACATACATATAAATACTTTTGTACATAGATACATGTATATATTTACACAAATATACATATATATTTATTTATACATACACCTATATATATATATATATATATATATATATATATATATATATATATATATATATATATATATATATATATATATTGTGGCCTGTGGGCTGGCCGAGAGCTGGACCTGGGGGCTCAGTTCTTTGCTTATTTGCTTTTCTTTTTCTTTTTCTTTCCAGGTCCAGCTCTCGGCCAGCCCACAGGCCACAATATATATATATATATATATATATATATATATATATATATATATATATATATATATATATATATATATATATATATCTACATACATATAAATACTTTTGTACATATATACATGTATATATTTACACAAATATACATATATATATTTATTTATACATACACCTATATATATATATATATATATATATATATATATATATATATATATATATATATAATATATATATATATATATATATATATATATATATATATATATATATATTATATATATATATATATATATATTTTATATATATATATATATATATATATATATATATATATATATATATATATATATATATATATAATATATAAAATATATATATATATATATATACATACACATACAAAAAAAAGAAAAAATATATATATACATACACATACACACATATAGAATATTTATTTATATATACATACACATTTATATATTCACATATATACTTATTTGATAATCTTCAAAAAATCCAAATAAACCTTAATACTTTTTACTACCTAGTGTAGGGCCTACCTACATAAATATGAACACATGTACTATAATATTTATTTGACAATAAAATAATTATAATCAATAATTGTAAAATAATATTATTTAATAATAACATCAACAACATTAATAACTGTAACTCCACTTTTCAGAAATTTTAATTTTTAAATAATTTTCCTGATATTTTTCTAAGTTAATATTACTATTATTAATTCTTCTTTAGCTCAATTTATTTGGGCTCTCCTTCAAGTAAATTTTTGGGGCTTTCACTGAAGCCCATGAACCAGTCCATTTAAAATCATCAACACCACCCTCTGTTATGAATGAATCAGCTCTTTTTTTAAAAACAAATCACCACCATTTCTTTCTGTTAGGAATAGACTTCAAAACAATCGACCTGAAGAATTCGAATCTTCTTCTAACCGATTCTCTGACAATCGGCCATGTGCCCTAACAACCTCCTCAATTGCTTTCCCTCCAATTCTTCTTCTAACCGCCTATTTAAGGTCATCTCTCCCCACACTTCAGAGGAGCAGCCTCCTTCATTCTTCTAATATCATCTTCTCCAATCGAAGCTTTGTCTAACCAGCCATGGCAGATCGTCTTCCTGGATCGAGAAGCATTACAGACGATCATCAGATCATGAAGTCGACGTGAGGAAGCTTTTGTTTTGAACTTCTAGATCGAAGCAATAGATCAGGTGAGTTGGAACGATTTTGTAGCCAACAAATCAATTTACTCCTGGAATTTCTATTTGAATCTGAGCTAGAATATTGATCCTTGCTCCTAGATCTACAATCCTGTTGAATATTCTTCGACTATTGTTTGGTCGATTCAACAAGATCAATCGAGGTACAGATCACTCCCTGATAAACTAATTCACTGCCATTTCTATTTCCAGTTCTTGAATCATTTGGATCTCGATCTACTCTTGATATATTGATGAACTTTAGAACGAATCATTTGGACTGATTGGTTGTGAGTTATTTCATCTTGTTAGCAGTCCCCTGTTTTTCCAGGCCATCTATGGAAATGACCAGTTGATCAGTCCTTGGTTCAGCTACTAGTAGGTATCCGATGAGATAATTTGTAAATAAATTCTTGTATCCTGTTTAAGTGTAGTACATCATCCAATTTTACCATTTTCCTAATCATCCCTACAACCTGTTTGACCTCTTGTTTCAGAGGTTTGATTTTGGATTGAGTGACGTAGCTAGGTGCTTTTGAATCTCAGGATCGATCGAGATTGATCCATCAGGTAATCTCTAAATATCCTTTACATTAAATTATGTAAGAACTGATAGAGAGTTTCTTTTCCATTCTAGTTTAGAGTGGTTGTTGTTTATTATTTTTAATCTAGATCCCAAGGATCATGAGTGATACCATGGGTGCCAACATGGTTTAGATTTCTATTACAGTAGGACAGTTGGTTAAATCAAGGTTGGTGAAATTGTTAAGATTATATTACTGTATAATCCACCCGGGACAGTGATATTACTTGATCTCTGTTGTTTAACAGTAATGAGGAAGGATGCCATCCTCTTTGGAATTAACAGTTGTATCAATCATGATTTATCCATTGGTTTATGTATACTTTCCTGTTAGATTACTGCTAGGACACTGTGGATACATTCGAGTGAACCCTATTGATGTCAGAAATAGGGTTGCAAATGGTTTAAGACTTAACTGTTATATGAAGTTCATATGGAACTGTCTGACCCTAGATAACATGAATCCTAAACAGAGGATAGGTTGACTGTTGTATACTTAACTTATGATTTAGAGCAACAGCCTATTATATGCTCTGATGTAGAATTTCAGAGTTTTACTTCCAATTTGAAGTCCTGGAGGGTTGTGTAGGACTGATTAGTCCAGGAAATCAATTTCAGTAAAGTACTTGGACTGTTTGTTAATTCCTGTTATAAGTTGTTTATATTAGACTAACAGTAGATTGGATAGGAGACTGAGTTTGAACTCATGTTTGTTGGAGACTGATATTTTGGGAAGCTTCCTAAAACATTTCTTTCAAAATATGTGAATTTGGGACTGCTAAATCCTGGAATACTAGGATATGTACCAGTCTTTGGTTATCATGATGTTTACATCAATGAGTTTGGAATTTAATGACTGGGACCTTGTTCAGTCTTGTGTTAGGTTGGTATCAACATTTTCAAGAAGAATTTAGGAATCTGGAACTTGTGAAGTCCAGTGAAAACACAGGAATCTGAGACACTTGGTTAATTCAGGAAATCTGAGATTGGGTCTCAGGAAACTGAGACCATGAAGCTCTTTTCTCAGAACTGGTGTTCCCAGGAATCTGAGAACATGTGTTTTCATTCCCAGAACCAGGAATGTAATTCCTGTGTGTTTCCAGGAATATAATTCCTGTTTGTTCCAGGAATGTAATTCCTGTTTGAACCATAAATATAATTCCTGTGTGTTCCAGGAATATAATTCCTGTGTGTTCCCAGGAGGGTATCCTGTGTAAAACCAGGATTCAATATATATATTTTATCATCTATAATTGTAATATGTCTATAGGTAAATCATGTAGTGGAGTTAAACTTATGGCTTATACCAATATGTGCATAATTTGCAACTAGATTTCTACTTAGATTATAAGTTTTAACTCTATAGCAAGTTGTGTTAGAATTTAGTTTCCCTAAAACTAAAAACTGATGTAGACTCTAACTTGGTTCATGATTAGTTCTCTAGGTGATTAGTTCAACTAATTTTTAAGTAAATTATAGGGAGTAATATTGAGTAATTAATATTGGGCTTAAACCAATATCATAGCTTGTAGATTAGAATTATTTAATTTACATGATACCAAGTTAGAACTATTTATTAACCAACTTGTACACATCATTACCAATTACAGGAGGATATCTATCTCTTTTACCTACTCGTACTTTCCTGGAGCAAGGCAAGTACACTCTACGGTTTTGTGCTTTTCATTATATATCCTGTGCTTCCTTGATTGACACAATTGCAACACGTCATGTACTTTCTGGTGCTCATGTTCTCTTGTTCTTATTACTTGTATCTGGGATGGGGAAATATACTATCTATGTGACCAATCCTAAGAAACAACTCAGGTGTGTTTAGCTTAGACCCCGCATCGTGCACGCGGGTCCTAAGCCGCCCATTCATGTGCTTTCAGGTGCTTTCATGTGCTTACCCTAGCCGGTCACATATTTAGTTATATTTCAAATGTAGTACACATGTTCAGGAGATATACCTTGTACTTATTTCCTGTGATTCCATGATATCATGTTCTTTCAGGTACTTACATATCATGTTCTTTCATGTTCTTACATTCATGTTCTTTCATGTACTTTACACTGTTCTTCATGTACTTATTCACCTGTTCTTTCTTGTACTTTCCATGTTTCCTTGTACTTTCATATCATGATGTCTTGTTCATTACCTAGAATTGTACTTGCTCCGCTCCTGAATAGGATATGTTGCAGGTGAGATGGAGGCCTTGTGTGACACCTACTATGGACAGGATATTGCTTTCCCTACTGAGCCAGCTGGAGCTGCTTGTGACCTAGAGGCTGCAGAAGCCTAGTGCTTCTTAGTATTTCCTATTATTTTCCATGTATTGAGACTAGCAGACTCTTTCATTAGTTTGAATGTAATAATTCAGATATTGTACTTTACTCTGGTTGAGACACATTTATATAGATGCTGTGATTTCATTTCATGTTCATATTATCTGGTTAGTTTCCCTAGAATGATACAGCTTACTTTGTTATTCTAATGACAAAGGCTGGGCGTGTCTGACTCGTATCCGGTTATTCGGGAGCGGGTCGTGACAATAACAATAATAATCCTAATAACAGCTAAAATTAAACCAATAATGTATTTCGGTGAACTCATCAAACACACAATTTATTTGGCTCCAAAAATTTGTACATATATTCCAAAACGCCATTTATTATTAAAAGTAGCTATATTCTACGTTTATAGCAAATATCTAGAAACATCTGTTAATTCCTAAATAGATACAAAATGTTTGCATACAGATATCGTACGTCCTCAAGGACATCCTTGGTCTCACTACATGCCTACCAGGGCTTGAGCTTGGTTCGGATCCAGTCTGGACTAGTTTGGTACAACCGGGTCACTTAAACGTTAAATAATAATAATAATGAATAATTAAACTATTTATAATGGTCATGTCACAAGTTGGTCTGGTTTTTCTAATTAGGACACACTTATGGACAGATCTTCCCTACCATGGCTAATACACTAGTCAAAGCACGCCACTGTACTATCCGTGCCACGATTTCTAGTCACCCTGTACTCCAATTCCTAACCATGGCTAAAATCATCTACCATAATAATTAACTAATTAATTATTTATAAAAAATCTAAAAATCACCATTTAAATAAAATAAATAATAATAAAAATATTTCAAGATTTTTCGGGAAGGGGAGCTACAAATTTACCCACCTTAAAAATAATTTCGTCCTCGAAATTCTAATTCATAACTATTCCTTAAAATTCAAAGTGTACCATTACCTTAATCTCCTCAATTTAATTCCTCAAAATATTTTATATCCTCTTCCTAGCCACTTTGTAACTACATAACTTCGAGGACTGCTATCCACCTTTGGTCACACTACTCCTCACAACTAAAATCTTATAATCTTCTAACTAGTTGCTGACAATCCTACCAACATGTATCTGCTGCATAAGACATCTATAATCCTCTCCTATCTATCAAGCAACCCGAGATTTGACAAGCAACAAATTACACAAGAAGCTAAGAAATATTGATAAATTCTAATAAGCATGACCATTCGTCGCTCCGAAATAGGAAGGACATAAAAATAAGGAAGAATAATCAAGAGCAAATATGAAGTTCCAAGAGCGGTAGAGAGTATCCAATGATACAGATAAAAAGAGTGTTTATGAACCATTGACTCATTTGCTATATTGGGCTACTCTAGTCCAGTCACTTGCTACATCGAAGAACCCTTCGTTTCTTAGAGGGGCTTGCAATCCATGCAATACGGAAATTCTTTTCTCGAAATTAATCTAAACAAGGTTCTATAATGGAACGGAATTTGAGAATTCAAGATTGTGATCCTTTCCGTGGTTATTTAAACACACGAGTAAGGGATATAAATACAATACAAGATCATATCGCGACTTCCAGGTAGATGGAATAAAGGTTACGAATGACTTCACATTCTAAGAGGGGAGACTACATAATAGGTACAGGAAGCTATCCCAATTAGTTCGGTTTTATAGTCCAAATATGATGGCATGTATGGATGGTTTTTACTGGGTCTTGATGGGTTCCCTAATTGGACATCACTCGTTGGTTGGATGAACCTTGGATTTCAATCTACATTGACTGGACTAGATCCCAATGATAAAACTATTTATACTAGATTATGGTAACCTAGAATAGGATTCCTTTCAAGTGGTTGAGCTAGTTGCCAGTCAGGTTGGTTAGCTAGGTTCATAAAGCCAAAAAATGCGCCTTCAGTAACTTTTGAGTTTAAGTAGCACATGAGGCCTCAATTGGGTAGCACACTAGTGGTATGGGCTGTAGTGATCATGTATTGCTGTTGATAACTGGTAAATCATAATATGACATGGTATTTAAGCTATGGTATTGGTTAAGCTAGTGACTGTGGTGTTCCAACACTAGTTAGGTCTTAATAAAATTTACATAACTAGGGTAATATTTGTTGGAAACCAATCTCGGGATGGGTGTCTACCATAGTCATGGTAAATGATTGTCCTTACCTTGTCTATTCATCTCATGTCTAAACTGTGGACTTTGGTCGAGGAAAGGTTGGGTTAAGGCTTAAGGGTTGCTAGTTAAAGCAAGCTTCAAACAAATAATTAGAGGCTCACAAAAATTGGTCTCTTGAGAATAGATAGTCTCCTAGGTTGGCATTTTGACTAAGGGTAAAACCCTAATCATTCTCAATTTCAGATGGCTAGAAGGTCCCAATAGTAGTTTGAGGGTCGAGAGGAGAACGAGTAACTCAAGGCAAGGTTCTAGTCACATGGCTGGCCGATGGTAGCTACACTTGTGTATACAACTATCATAGCCGTGGGAATACTCGGTATCTATCTACCAATTATGAGCTTTCGTCTTTCCAAATCAGTGAAAGACAAAAACAATAAAGAGTTCAAGAAGGGTGTGACTGAATACAACTACGTGATTCAAAGGCAAATGTATAATTTAAGAGGAATTGTCAATACAGTCGCGGATGAGATCCTAGATACCTCGATATCTCAATCCACGTGGGATAATCAAAGAAAGAGCGAACCGGGTGCACTACGGTTGATCAGACCGTAATACATCGATTCTGATTTGACAATATGTTAGTAGGCGTCCCCAATAAACATATGTCTTGAATCAAGCTCGATAAAAGAGTAAGCTTGCAAAACTAGGCTGTAATAGCAGCATTGGTTGAGATAGTCAAAACACAGGTATGCAAGATTTTTGAAAGGAGGCACAAGTAGTTCATGTTTTGTGAGAATCAAAACCTTACCTGGTGTTATTGCTTATATAGTCATCCTACTATCTACCTATCCATAAGGCCTTGGTCGACTAATGGGTTATGGACCTCTAAATTCTATATTCTAAGTAAACCTATTAGTGTCAGTCAATTACCTCGTCAATAGATCACAAGGACCACGAAATGCTAGGTTGGGAGGCATGCTACCCAACTTACAGAACTTTTACTAGTATTGGCTTTGGATCTTATGGAATACACATGACATCTTTCTATTCTCTATAGTATCCTGAACTTGTAATCACGTCTGAAGTCATTTCACCGAAAATTATGCCACGCTCGTATACTCTGGCTGTGACAAACCCTTGGTTCCGTGATTCAGATGTGATAAGCTATCAGGTACTCTACCTTATATTGACACAAGGGTATCTAAGATCTAAAGAGGTCAACGAGGACATAGTTTTAGCAATGTTCCATAACCTACGGCTCATTGGAATAATTTCAACTCTACGGGTCGTGCCTCGCCAGTGCGTTACTGGCAGGCCATCGCAGTCGTTAAAATTACTCTAACTATATTCCTAAGAACTTCAAGGAGCTGCTAAAGATTCAAACTAATTGACTATGTTAGAAAGCGTAAACATCTATCTATAAATCTCAATCTTTAAAGTAAAAGATTGATCGGGGAGGAAATAATTGAAGACAAGAGAAGTAAGAACATCATAATCCTTATTTCATATGTATTTCAATTGGTTGAGGGGAAAATTTGGAATCAGATCTACCTCGAGATTCGTATACGAATAACAGAATCTGAAATTATAAACTAATTCCTTACAGCAAAATAGGATTTTAAATAGGCAATTCTAACTTATGATATAAGGTCTATATCTAACAGAGCAAAAGAAAATTGAGCAATTTATTAAGACTAGAGCCTTAATTCTAGGAAACCTAACTTACCAGGTGAATAGTATATCCACATTGGACCATAACGTCATATCAAAAGCAATAGTGTATCTATAGAGATCTAGCAAGCTATTTTAATTCAATAATTCCTAATCTAAACTGCATGGCCTATCAGACAATCTTAACTACCCAATGGTCAATTGAACAAGGGACTCCTAGTCCTAGTCATTCTCTTAAATCAGTTTAACTCTAAGTTGTGAATGAGCATTTTCTAGTCGCAGGCTCGCAGTAGTACGAATAAGAGGTACTACCGCAAGTTCGCACAATTTGCAAAAACTGACCTGCATGGGCCACCACAAAAACTTATCACGACCCGCACCCGCTTTTTGGATACGAGGCGTGTCCAAGCCAACCTACGCCGCAGAGTCGGCGGTAGAACGCTGTCAAGCCCGCAAGAAATAAATGCTCAAAATAAACTTTATTGCTCATTCACCTTTCTAAATTTATTACAACATTTATATTTGAAAGAAAATACAATGTCTCACAAAATAGTAAAGTCAGCTAGTTCCACTATCTAGGTTGACCTCAGCATACCGATGCCTTCCCAGTGCTAAGAATGATCGCGGCTAACCTGAAAAATGTTAGTTTCCAGTCAGGAATGGAACGAGTACAATCTCACAACAGAATCAATGAATAACGAAATCCATAAATCTGTAATAATACTGAGATACATGATAAGAGATAAACAGGAAATCATGGTAGGAATCATGCGAGTAAAAGCAGGGAGACATGGTACACAAGACAAGTAATGACAAGAAACTGTAATACAGCAAGACTATATCTGACAAGTAATTTGAAATGCACTTTCGACATGTAAACGGCTAGGGGTAAATTCGGCACCTCGCACGTGGGTTGTGCGACTGCTATCAGGCAAGAATAGACATTTTAGGAATATTATGGGTATGTTTACATGTCTACTGATGTACTTTCCCGCCCGGCTAGTACCCATGGATTCAAACAGGTCACGAACACGAAAATATATTGGTCACGAACAACATGCAAGAATCCATAACTACTATCTTGTGTGACAAGCGTGTAGAGAATCAGCATGATATCAATATAAAATAATATTAAATACAAGAAGTATAGAGATAATCAAATACGAAAACTATCAGAGATGTACTCGCCTGAATTTGTTGAAGTCGATGTGCGCAACACGAACGTGGCGACACGGAATATGTACGATGCTATGCTCCATAAGATAGTCCCAAACGATGGTACAGATAGTTCCATTGAATCCAGAATAGTCCAAATAGTCTAGTTTGGTATATAGAAGCCCAAGATCAGAGTTTGGTACGATAATCGAGTCAAGAAATGAAAATGACTATATTAGTCACGATCAGGTTTATTAAAGGTGAAAGAGTAAATAATACATATAAATATTAGTTAAGAGACATTGTCAAGAATTATCCATCTAACTACCAAAAGTAATATTTTACTTTTAAAAGTATTTATAAAACCCCTTTTTTTAGATTATTACCATATATAAAGGTTCCATCAAAATACATAAGGTTTATATGTAAAAATACTTATAAATTCTTTTATAAAACTCAAATACAATCAATCTTACAGTCCCACACTAATTAAGCCCTTATATTAATATCCAATATATATATACCCTTATATAATACTAAACATGGATATTGTAGATATAAATATACGTATAAAAATATTTTGTATGAAAATACGTATAGAATAATATTTTCATGGAAATATATTTATGAATACATATAGATTGTCATGGACATAGTATGTATACAAAGACAGATAGGCTGCATATACGATAATAAATATATAATCATTTATGTGAATATAAACAAGTTGTATGTTTGCTATATATATAAAGCAACAAAAGAATATCCATATAAAATATAAATCATTTAAGTAAATTTTCATATGTATACACATAATATATCCTATATATATATATATATTTTTATCCTATATATATATATATATATATATATATATATATATATATATATATATATATATATATATATATATATATATATTTTTATATATATATATATATATATATATATATATATATATATATATATATATATATATATATATATATATATATATATATATATATAATACATATACGTAAACCACTGTGCTTACATATTTGTATGTAGCTACAAATAAACATAACAAACATAACATTAGTGGTAATATACACATCAATTTTTAATATACATGCCTTATATATATATAATATCTATAAGCTGTTGTTCCTCTCCTCAAGCATGTCAAACTAGTATTGTTATGCAACAATAAAAATCAGAGAGATGGGGGTAGTGAAGTAATTACACAACTTGAAGAGGACCATGGCTGCATGTGTGTAGCTACTCCTCCTTCCTCTACACACGAGTTTGTTGGGTCGATCAGTTCGTCCATGACGAGGACTCGAATCGAGACTATGATATGGCGGGCGGATGCGACGAGCCTCGTCCTCATCAGAAAGACTTCACTCGAGGCTTGGTGACTGGCCACCTGCTCTAGAGTTCAGTTGGGCCGCAACCATGCCGGTAGGGCAGTGGAGACATCGACTCAAGAATGGTGTACAACATTCGACAGAGGCGAGGTAGGGACGGGCATGCCGATGGTCGGAGATGATGCGTGAGGTCCGTTGCCAACGAGGAGGCCCCTCATTGCTGGATTGTGCTCGACGACCACGTTCCGGCGTGTGGCGGCAGTACAGTACGGTCCGGGGCCGGCGCGCATGGGGTCGGCCTCGGCGAAGTGGTTGTGGACGGAGGGTCTTGGTCCAATGGTGGGGGTCGGACGTGGTGATGGTGTAGGGAGGCTGTATGGTGGGGTGAGTGATACCGAAAGATAGAAGGAAGGGGAAGATGAAAAATGATGGTGGTTGCTGCTTCATCCGTAAAGCAAAGGAGAAGAACATGGTTTCCAAGCGGCGACTGCTACCTTAGGGCTTCGTGCCGATCGTAGTCACCAGGGACGTAGGTTTAGGTTTTCTTTTTGCAGTCCAACTCCAAACTAGACGTCTCATCCTTATAAATACGTGAATTTCCATAAGGGATCGGCTTTGGGCTGTTCTGTGGAAAGTTGGGTTCGGGCCTGGGCTGGGAAATGATCGGGTTAGCTTCTGTTGTGGCCTATGGGCTGGCCGAGAGCTGGGCCTGGGGGCTTAGTTCTTTGCTTATTTGCTTTTCTTTTTCTTTTTCTTTCTAGTATATATATATCTACATACATATAAATACTTATGTACATATATACATGTATATATTTACACACATATATATATATATTTATTTATACATACACCTATATATATTTTTATATATATATATATATATATTTTTTTATTTATATTTATATTTATATTTATATATATATATATATATATATATATATATTTTTATATTTATATAATATATATATATAAAATATATATATATATATATATATATATATATATATATATATATATATATATATATATATATATATATATATATATATATATATATATATATATATATATATATATATACACATACACATACACATACACATACACATGCACACATATATAATATTTATTTATATATACATACACATTTATATATTCACATATATACTTATTTGATAATCTTCATAAAATCCAAATAAACCTTAATACTTTTTACTACCTAGTGTAGGGCCTACCTACATAAATATGAACACATATACTATAATATTTATTTGACAATAAAATAATTATAACCAATAATTGTAAAATAATATTATTTAATAATAACATCAACAAAATTAATAACAATAATAATCCTAATAACAGCTAAAATTAAACCAATAATGTATTTCGGTTAACTCATCAAACACACCATTTATTTGGCTCCAGAAATTTGTACATATATTCCAAAATGCCAGTTATTATTAAAAGTAGCTATATTCTACGTTTATAGCAAATATCTAGAAACATCTGTTAATTCCTAAATAGATACAAAATGTTTTCATACAGATATAGTACGTCCTCAAGGACGTCCTTGGTCTCACAACATGCCTACCCGGGCTTGAGCTTCGTTCGGATCCAGTCCGGACTAGTTTGGTACAACCGGATCACTTATGTAGGAACCCTAGAGGGGGGTGAATAGGGTCAAGCTAGCTAATCAAGCACTTAGCACAAGCTAATTGGTAATTTAAAAATATAAGTGCAAGAGAAGAAGCAATAACAATACCGACACTCGATGTATCCTGGTATCCTCCCTAGAGGCAATCCAGTCCCGAAACTCTCTCCGGATTTAATCACCTATTTGAGAAAATAGTTACACACGAGTTTGGATCCGAAGAACTCGCCAACTTCTTACACGAGAGCTTTAATCCGAAGGCCTCTCCGACTTCAACCGAGAGTTTGGATACGAAGACTCTCCAACTTCAACTGAGAGTTTGGATACGAAGACTCTCCAACTTCAACCTTTTATAATAGGTTTTGATCTCCTTACAATAGGATGAAGATCTTACTTTTCAACTCAATAACTCTAACACAATTTGTGGATGGCAAATGAAAACTTTGTAGAGTTGTTTGTGGATAAGCTTTGGTGGTTTAGAAATTTTTAGGCTCAAAGCATCAACCTTGAATGAAGGGGTTCAAGGCCATTTATAACCAAAGCAAAGGAAAGTGCAATAATGCAACTTTCTCAGGCTGACGGATCATCCGCCAGATTTCTGCGAAAATTCGTCGGATCATCCGCCTGTATAGTCCAACGGCTATAAATAGAGCCGTTGGGATCAATCATTCGTAAAATCCGACCGTTGGAATACAAACGGTCATATGGCAGAAAATCTGCCGAAATTCTGCGGTTTTCTGCCGGATAATCCGAACACTCACAGAAGGTATTCTGTGAGACCATTCGGATCTTCCGTCGGATTTTCGCGGAGATCCGCCGGATTATCCGCCAGGATTTCGAAGATTGTCCTGGGTTATTTTCTACTCTAGCTTTCGATTTTGCCATCTATTTCTTGTATTTACAATGATTCCTAAGACTCATTACAGACTCCAAATATACTGTAGTAGGAGCAGGCTTCTGCAGAGTCTTGAAATAATGATGGCTTGGCTTGGCTTCTTTCTTTGATAGGTGCTGGCTTTTTCCCTTGACGGCAGCTGTCCAAAGATATCCAGAGATGTCGTCGGGTGGTTCAGAGAAACCTTATGGGATCCGTCGTCTTTGGCCCACCATAATTTCTTTAATGCATATGTCCACATTGATCTTGCTTATTGCTTTTCTGCATGTACATGTTAGACGAACAAAGCAATATACATAGTAGCAAGTATGATAAGTTTAATGCACATTAGGACAATACTGAGTTTAAGTATAAGTGCTAAGGTGATAGCATAAATATTAGTGATATCATAATGATAAAACTTAATTGAATGACCACAATCAAAAATATAGTTTTGATTTTGGCAACCCGATTAAATTTAAGATAGATAAGCTCATATCAGTAATATGTAAACCAATAGGCACATATCCCCAAAGGTATAAGTATAAGTATAAATGTTATAGCGATAGTATGAAGATTAGTGATAATGAAATGCTAAACTTAACATATTAACCATATTCAAAAACATGATACAATCATTGGGCCAACAACTTAAACGTCAAATAATAATAATAATGAATAATTAAACTATTTATAATGATCATGTCACAACTTGGCCTGATTTTTCTAATTAGGATACACTTATGGACAGGTCTTCCCTACTATGGCTAATACACTAGTCAAAGCACGCCACTGCACTATCCGTGCCACGATTTTTAGTCACCCTGTACTCCAATTCCTAACCATGGCTAAAATCATCTATCGTAATAATTAACTAATTAATTATTTATAAAAATTTAAAAATCACCATTTAAATAAAATAAATAATAAAAAAAATATTTTAAGATTTTCCAGGAAGGGGAGCTACAAATCTACCCACCTTAAAAATAATTTCGTCCTCGAAATTCTAATTCATAACTATTCCTTAAAATTCAAAGTCTACCATTACCTTAATCTCCTCAATTTAATTCCTCAAAATACTTTATATCATCTTCCTAGCCACTTTGTAACTACATAACTTCGAAGACTGCTATCCACCTTTGGTCACACTACTCCTCACAACTAAAATCTTATAATTTTCTAACTAGTTGCTGACAATCCTACCAACAGGTATCTGCTGCATAAGGCATCTATAATCCTCTCCTATCTATCAAGCAACCCGAGATTTGACAAACAACAAATTACACAAGTAGCTAAGAATATTGATAAATTCTAATAAGCATGACCATTCGTCGCTCCGAAATAAGAAGGACAGAAAAATAAGGAAGAATAATCAAGAGCAAATATGAAGTTCCAAGAGCGGTAGAGAGTATCCATGATACAGATAAAAAGAGTGTTTATGAACTATTGACTCATTTGCTAGATTGGGCTACTCTAGTCCAGCCACTTGCTACATCGAAGAACCCTTTGTTTCTTAGAGGGGCTTGCAATCCATACAATACGGAAATTCCGTTCTCGAAATTAATCTAAACAAGGTTCTATAATGGAACAAAATTTGAGAATTCAAGATTGTGATCATTTCCGTGGTTATTTAAACACACGAGCAAGGGATATAAATGTAATACAAGATCGTATCGCGACTTCCAGGTAGATGGAATAAAGGTTACGAATGACTTCACATTCTAAGAGGGGAGACTACATAATAGGTACATGAACCTATCCCAATTTGTTCGGTTTTATAGTCCAAATATGATGGCATGTATGGATAGTTTTTACTGGGTCTTGATGGGTTTCCTAATTGGACATCACTCGTTGGTTGGATGAACCTTGGATTTTAATCTACATTGACTGGACTAGATCCCAATAATAAAACTATTTATACTAGATTAGGGTAACCTAGAATAGGATTCCTCTCAAGTGGTTGAGCTAGTTGCCAGTCATGTTGGTTAGCTAGGTTCATAAAGCCAAAAAATGCGCCTTCAGTAACTTTTGAGTTTATGTCACGACCCGCACCCAATATTTGGGCATAAACCGTGTACACGCCCAGCCTACGCCGCAGAGTCGGCGGTAGAACGCTGTAACAATATGATGAACATCCACGCAGTAAATATAAATCTCATATAGGACAACCACAACTCAATATCTAGACGGTGAAATAAATATCCATCTCAAGGAAATGTATAATAACAAAAATCAAATGAAATCTCAACTACAAGTCTCAACATCAACTCAAAATCCAATACAAAGTCTCAGCTCTAGCTAAAATGAAACTAAGCAAATGCAGCAGGATCAGACGCTGCATACTCCTCCTGATAAGTAAAATCTGACTCTACTATATCCTCCATGTATGGGCCATACTGGTCAGGGCACTCGACCTCCTCGCAATCACCTAAAAATTATTTGGTTACCCAGTCGGGATGGAACGAGTACAATTCACTGAATGCAGTTCCAATATATGAAAATGACTATAAAACAAAGGTTAGACATCAATCATGAGTTTTGAAAATAAACTATAAAGCCGACAGAAAATCAATAGTAAATAAATAAACAAATACCTTCCTAAATGTTAGAAATACCTTTGATATTGGATCAATCTGGGACACTACACCGTGAGGTCTACGAGGTCTACTTGCATGAAAAGTAAACAATGTCTACGAGGTCTACTTGTAGAAATTAAACAATGTCGACGAGGTCTACTGCATGAAAATAAACAATGTCTACGAGGTCTACTGCATGAAATTAAACAATCTGGGACACTACACCGCGAGGTCTAGAGGTCTACTTACATGAAAAGTAAACAATGTCTACGAGGTCTACTTGCAGAAATTAAACAATGTCTACGAGGTCTACTGCATGAAAATAAACAATGTCTACGAGGTCTACTGCATGAAAGTAAAACAATATCTACGATGTCTACTGCATGAAAATAAACAATGTCTACGAGGTCTACTGCATGAAAGTAAAATAATGTCTATGGTCGGATCACATATCTTTGGTACTCCTTGTTCCCGACTCCATATTTTATAATAGAATAAAATTCACATAATCAATGACCAATTAATAAGATATAGTAAAAATCAATATCAAAACAGACAATAACTATACTCGCCTGGCGTCCTGAACTGCTGTAATTGATCCAATGCCAAGTCTCAGCCCAAATGACCTATTTAATAACTTATAAAGATCAATATACAGTATTGAATGTGTAAGAACAGTAATTATAGTATTGGCCTAATGCATGGCCAATGCTATCCCTTTTCCCTTGAGTTAAATTTTCTAATACTAGTGTTAAGGATGAATCTTTACTGAAAGTCCTGCTAAAGTGCTACCAGTAAGTATTTTCCTACTAGCTATCCTACTGTCATCTTTCTACCCCAATACTCAAACCTGTTTGTATCTACTTACCTTGTAATCTTAGCTTCCTGATATTACACTGTCAACTCAGTCCTAACTTACCACCCTGTTGTCCTGCACCTAAGATACCTTCTACAGGACACTAACGCTTGAGTCCACACACAGTCCACCCTAATCAGAGCTTCTCTTAAGGAGAGTGCTCTCACTGTTACACACTCTCCTGCTTGTATTCAGTAGAAATAATTTGGTAACTAAGGTCACCAGGTTATGTGTCTTGTCATAGGTGGATGCTAAATTGTTTGCATCAGGCCACATGTTTCTTATACTCATCAACCAATAGCTCCCATTGTGGTTGCATTGCTGGCTGTCCCTGATGTTACTTGACAGTTACCTAATCAACCCTGTGGAAATATCCTTTATAGGTACTTACTGTAGGCACCCTCTGTATCAGTACCAAAGGCATAAGTGACCTTAATACTTTTGATCCTAAAGCAATAGAATACATGGCAGTACCCTTAGGTTGTAAGACCACTGTGTGTCTGGTTTGGAAGGACAGCCTATAGGCTTGGGTTTTAAACATTCTACTATATGTAAAGGTATCAAATACTATATTTAACAATTGCTAGTCTTTACACATCTTTACTTGTCCTATTTTAGGTTGTCAAGTTCACGAATTTAGGCATGACACAAGGAATCACTAACTCTCTCCAATGCTCCCAGTCTAATACCCAGATATTATGGACTCGGGTCTTCGGAAGCAAGTCTATGGACTTGTCTTGGACCTGCCTGTTACACTGGTCTCGTACACAGCCATCCTTGCTAGATGATATGACATATCAGTATATGCATGTCTATCCAGGTATCAGATTTCCCAACTACTCCTGGGTTCCACTTGCTGTCAGTATCCCTATCATGCACCATGTATCATAATGGTTTCCCTTAATTGTTATTGGCAAAGCCTTACCCCATAGGTTTTAAGTGCAGGGCTTTGATGGTCTCCCTGCTTGTTTTTATTTTACAAGGACTGATTCTGATACTCGATTTGTATCAAAGTGAGACAAAGTGGTTATCATGCAAAGACAGTTTGTCTTCATTGCTCTATGAAATCAGTTAACCATGATGAACACAACTGAACAGTTATTTGTAAATGTAGAAACAGGTAACAAGTATTTCTACCATTTAACTACCAGTCCTATACTTCCAGGATTCGCTCCTGTGGATACCTGTACATCATCCTAGGATATAAGTTAACCTGGAACTGGGATATTGGTACAGCCTATTCTAATCTTAGGTTGTCATCTTCTAGGCCTACTGATCTGGCCTCTATTGCATAGATCCATTTCCTATGATCCAACCCATTTGATAGCAGGATCTATGTACCATAGGATTTATGTTACAGTGTGCCCCAACTTCTTTGATGTTCCTGTACCCTGGTTGGTCACAAGCTGAATTTGATATTCCAAATAGATAGGTCACCCTCCAATCCTAGGTCCTGGTTAGGTTGGTGTACCTGGTAGTCTAGGTGATTTGGACTTGACATCCACAATGTATCCTTGCCTCTGTTAACCCTGTATTCCAGGAAGTTCAACTACCCAACCTTGGTATTGAGGAACAATCCCCTGTTTGTTCTATGGCTTCCAGGAAAGTTTACTAGGGTGGCTTGTCCTGCCACAAGTATGTACTGCCCCTTGGTCCTTCTCGGTCCTTAGGGTGTTATGTTGCCTGGTTGTAGAAGCAGTAGTCTTGCTCCTATCTGGTGCAGTCTCCATGCTACCCTTGACCCCCATTGATGGTTGACAGGGACTAACTATAGGGTACTCTTATGTTAATCAGGTAAATAACCAACGCTTACTTTGTCTCCCCTCCTTGTTCTCTAATACATGCACAGGACTAAATAATTCAAATTGTTGAATAGGGAACTCACCAGGTGTTCGCACAATTTTCTGATTCTTCATGTGTCTACTCCTGGTCTTCTCGACAGAGAACAATGCAGGTAGCTAGGGTTTGAAAGGGAAACGCAGAAGAACCCTCCCATACTTATATACAGGGACATGGATGTGATTGGGAGAAATTTAGAGATGTTCAAATAATTTGAATCTGATCTAGGTCTTATCTATTGATGTTTAGGGGTGTCACGCCCCAGAACCAGAATACTGGAGAGCGGGGGCGGACATAGCCAGCTACATATAATGAAATGGAATCCATCTTACCATACGGTCACGGCTGTCTAGAAAATGAGGGTTTATCTACAATCCATCAGTCTCTTAAGGTCATGAACAAGCCTAGTGTCTCAATCATAAGTAAGCAATTAAATGTTACAAGATGTAAGATCACCAAATATACAATTGTAAGGCGTCCCAAACATTACATATCCAGATGATCATGAAGCTAGTCGCACAAAATGTAAGGACTAGCAAGAGTTAAGTCATACATGATCAACCTCGAGTTGCCAATCATGTTACAGCCCGTAGGCAGACAGTAAAAAAAAATGTACACGAGCTAACACTGGCTCGGCGGCTAAACGCCTCAAAAGAATAATTTTACAATAAAGTGGAAGAATAAAAAGAAACCCACTCGTTGTCCTGGTTACGCCTGGCGGTCACCATCGGGCTGAAAAGCAGGTAGATCCTTTGCTGCTGCTCCGGTATCTGGCCATACAAAACCAGCTGGGTCAGACCCCAGAAAGAGCAATGCCACAAAGGAGGCTTCACTTAGGAACTAAAACCAGCAATTAGCACAATAATATAATTACAAAATAAGAGACAGTAATTTAAGAAAAGCATGACAGGTAAGTATAAAAGACAATCTTGTACAGGATCAATAAAAGACAAGACATATGGAAGAGCATGACAGGATGATATACGATGAGATAACCATGGGACTATTCAGATAACCAGGTTACAACCCGTAAACCAAACAAGGACCGGGGTTGTAACCCTTCGTCTGAACGAACTTGGATTCTTCCACCATTTATCGGCAAAATAATACAAGAAAATCCTGACAGGTAGCAATTCTTGTGCAGGAATCAAGACAAGACTAGACAGGTTATTCTCATACAATCAATCACGGCCAAGCAATAAGTATGGCTTGCTACTTTAACTAACTAGGGTTATCACAAGCCTAGTTACTAGCAAGATGCAATGAATTCCAAGTCCGGTTACCTGTTTGTTACTACCTAAGTGATCCCTGCAAGAAAAGAAAAAGATAGCAGGATATAGCAGACACACTGTAGTAAGATACATGTGTCATAAGGTACCACGCTCGACGGCGGGCTGGAAGTGCGCTCATCTCGACGGATAGCAACAAATCCCATGTATAATATATATATAGGGCCGGGACCAAAGGGGCAACAGGTAACTGGGAAATTCTCCATGAACTAATTGATCAATCTAGTCATTAACCTAGCCAGATTCAGTATGAATCTGACCGTGGTACTCAGGGATCATGCCCTAGACATGATGCAAGACATAACAGGACTCGTAGTTTATACAAGCACAATCAATGCAACAACCACGGTGTCCAGGCCAATGAATTAATTTGTCAAGAGTGCACCACGATGGGCCACTATCATTATCATTATTACTTATCAAGAGTGCGCCACGACGGGCCACTATCAAGCATTATCAGGGTACTTGTCAAGAGTGCACCACTACGGGTCACTGTCGTGTCATGTGTAGCAGGTCAAATTATCAGGTCAAGTTATCATGTCAGGAGTGCACCACGACGGGCCACTATCATGTCATGTTCTATTATCATTTCTAAACATATTAAGTAAATTCGTGATTATCAAGTTCATGACAAAAAGGCGTAAGGATATAAAATAGACGTAAAATATCTAATAAAATATCAATATTCAGGACTATAGAAAAGCCATGCGGCTAAGGCATATGCGGCCAGGAATGATCTCATGCGGCTGAATAGAGGACAGCCCATGCGGCTCAGATGGGGTCAGGCGCATACGGCCAAGAAGAGAATCTATGTGACAAAGCTCATGCGGCTGAGGGTCCAAAGTTCATGCGGCTGAGGAGAAGGAGGCATATGCGGCTAGCAAGAAGAGTGGGGTATTAGTCATATGCGGCTCGGAGATCCAGTCAGTCATGCGGCTGAGGAGGAAGGCAGGAAATATGCGGCTCGGGGGGGATACATATGCGGCTAGCGGAGGATAGGACTCATGCGGCTGGGTCAAGAATATCCATGCGGCTCGAATGAGCGGGCACACAAGCGGCTCGGGGGAAGATGTTCTCATGCGGCCAGCGGGGAGCAAGGCCTATGCGGCTCAAGAGAAGCGGAGTCTTATGCGGCTAGCTGTGACTGGGGTACTGCTCAAGCCTATGCGACTCAGGACGAGTTGGTGAATATGCGGTCGGTCAATCATGCGGCAGAAAATTCTCATGCGGCTAGGGTATCACTTGTCGCATGAAATATTCATGCGATCAAGTCAGCACTGTTCTTCTCTCCCAAATTTCCGAGAAGAAGAACACCATGAAAGCCAAGCTCCCAAGTTCCATAACTCCATCATCCGGAGCCCAAATCCGAACTTCCATAGGTCAAATGGGGCAGAATGAAATTCTCAACAACATGGAACCATCAAAACTTAGTAATAACAAGATTAAGTAAATCAAAACCCAAGAATTCCAAAAACAATATAATTGTAGATTTACAAGAATCTAGCCAGGGAAAGTGAAAATGTCAAGTACTAAAGTAAGTTAAAATGCTGTAAGGAAGAGAATGAAGCAATAAGATTAGAGTTCCTCCATAAAGCAAGATGCACTTACCTAGACCTCTCTCTCCCTCTCTCTGGTAGGTAAAGAATTAATGGTGGGGAAGAAGAAGATATTAATGAAGAGAGAGAAGGAGAAAGGGTTAAATAATGGGGATGGTGGTAGTGGGAGTGGTTTGGTTCACAAAAAACCCAACCAAGCCAAACCCACTAAACCGAACCAAACCAAGCCAAGCCAATACAATGCCATGATGAACCATGAAATACTCAATAAACCAAGCTCCATTAATCAGAATTAATCCATGAACGATAAATGATAATTAAACCACAATGCTAAATATGAAATAAACCATAACTAACTAATCAAAGAAAATGAGAAATACGGGTCAGAAATACGAACACGTATAAAATACGTATCACGAATTTCGGGACACTACAAGGGGTGATCAATACTCGGATGATTAGGAGTACAGATTCCTGTATATAGTTGCAAAGTTTGAATTTAAACTTTACAATTGAGTCCCTGAAGAAATATACCTTTGCAAGGAAAAGCTCTTTATTGAATACATATATATATAACTTATGTATGACTGTTTAACATGGACCTAGAATATTTGTAAATGATAAATAAAATAACTAATTAGATAATAATAATAAAATAACAAAATTGTAGATGGGGCTCACAGTTTAAGTAGCACATGAGGCCTCAATTGGGTAGCACACTAGTGGTACGGGCTGTGTAGTGATCATGTATTGCTGTTGATAACTGGTAAATCATAATATGACATGGTATTTAAGCTATGGTATTGGTTAAGCTAGTGACTGTGGTGTTCCAACACTAGTTAGGTCTTAATAAAATTTACATAACTAGGGTAATATTTGTTGGAAACCAATCTCGGGATGGGTGTCTACCATAGTCATGGTAAATGATTATCCTTACCTTGTCTATTCATCTCATGTCTAAACTGTGGACTTTGGTCGAGGAAAGGTTGGGTTAAGGCTCAAGGGTTGCTAGTTAAAGCAAGCTTCAAACAAATATTTGGAGGCTCACAACAATTGGTCTCTTGAGAATAGATAGTCTCCTAGGTTGGCATTTTGACTAAGGGTAAAATCCTAATCATTCTCAATTTTAGATGGCTAGAAGGTCCCAATAGTAGTTTGAGGGTCGAGAGGAGAACGAGTAACTCAAGGCAAGGTTCTAGTCACATGGCTGGCCGATGGTAGCTACACTTGTGTATACAACTATCATAGCCATGGGGATACTCTGTATCTATCTACCAATTACGAGCTTTCGTCTTTCCAAATCAGTGAAAGACAAAAACAATAAAGAGTTCAAGAAGGGTGTTACTGAATATAATTACGTGATTCAAAGACGAATGTATAATTCAAGAGGAATTGTCAATGCAGTCGCGGACTACTTGTCCAGTTTTATGCTTTTTTTCAAAAATTTCCCAGATACCGACGGACTGGCGACCAATTTTCGACGGACTATCCGTCGCTAACTGGGAGATTCCCAGTTAGCGACGGATGCGACTAAACGCCGACGGAATATCCGTCGCCAAGGTTCTGAATTATGAAAGATTCACAGGATAGGGCCGACGGATATTACGTCGTATACCGTTGCTAGATTCCCAGGTAGCGACGGATGCGCGACTAAAAGTCGACGGATTATCCGTCGCCAATGTTCTGGAATTATGAAAGATTCACAGTATGGGCCGACGGATATTACGTCGGTATACCGTCGCTAGAAGTCGGTAAAACATTGGCAACGGATAATCCGTCGCTATAATGCCGACCGATTGGTGACGGTCTAGCGACGACGGATTATCCGTCGTCAATGTTCTGGAAATATGATAATACACAGAACCGTGTCGACGGATATACTGTCGGTATTCCGTCGCGGCTCTGTCAAACCTTAGCGACCATTCGCGACTGATTGGCAACGGATTTTGCGTATCAGAAACTCTCTGATACGTATTTACCGACCAAGTAGCGACGGATTTGTTCGTCGGTAAGTGATACGTCATTACTTCTTTTGATATGTGATTTGACGGTAATCCGTCGACGAGTCATCGCAAACTATACGAGTATGGTTGACGGTAGTCCATCGCTAATTCGTCGTTGGGCGACTACTTGCCGACGGATTGCAGTTAGCGACGAGGCTTTTTTCGACGACCTTTTTTAACCAATATCGTCGATAATCCGTCGATAATTACATTTACCGACGGATTTTGGACGGATATAGCCGTCGCTAAATCGATAAATTTTTGTAGTGTACTCAAAGCATTGTTTTTTAGTATATTGTTACAAAACGTGTCACGGCACGCACCCAGTGTAGGGGCACGAGAAGTGGGTACGTCTAGCCTACGCCGCAGTATCGGCGGTAGAACGTGTCCTAGGTCACAACATCTAACACAGCATGAAATATGACTGCACAAGTATACTCTCTGAATAGGAACAATAAGATAGGTACAATCTCAATCACAATCTAAGGTAGAAGATAAGATAAGATAGATAGATAGATATGATATGAATCCACAAAATGAAATACAAACATGAGAGAAGTCTAAGTGTCTAAGATAACATCTCCACAACACATCCAAATAACACCAGATCCCAAATATATACAATAAAGTATCCAAATGAGATAAGACAACAGAAATAAGATAAAGTCTAAGCTAGCAAGCCTAAACTATGGGGGTATCATCCTCTACTGCTAGTGGATCCTGGTGGTGGTCCAGACCGCAGGTGTCGTCTAAGGCTGCTCCATAGTAAGTGGTACAAAAAGCCACATCCTCATCCTCTGTAATATATCAACAGGTCCAGTCAGGACAGAAACAAGCACAATACATCTCACGTAGTTCATATCATGTCAAAAAATAAAGCATGCAATAGAGTAAGATACATGAATAACTGAAAGAATGTACATGAAGTAAAAGAGATAACTGTAATGGAAATATCTACTATAAGTAAAGAACTATCAGTGACTAGTAATTTAGAGTACAAGATAGACATGTGAACAGCTGGAAATGATTCATGGCTATACTACAGAGTTATTTCATGACTACACTACTTTGGAACTATTCACATGACTATTTCTACTCTTCCATCCCCAATCAATACACAAGGATCGAGACAAGTTATGTTAAGATTCATGATTTCACTGTCTCATAAATGAGAGCACATGAAATTGATTCATGAGGGCTCTGTGAACATGAGAGTACATGAATCATAAGAGTATACATGAATAGTGAAAGCATAGAGATACATGATGTAAGTGAAACACATGACATGAAGTATCCGCTACTCCCGAGGGGGATAACATCTCATGAAAAGATCCATATAGTACCAATCCGTGTTACCAATGTGACAGCATCAAGTAAAGTAATCTAGAACAAGAATATAAGTTCTAGCAAGTATGAAACGGTCAGAGAATATACTCGCCTGATATCCTGAGTATCTGTTAAGTGTAGATGTCCAGACAGAGTAGATGAGTCCTATTTAGAGCAACACAGGTCACAACATGTCCAGAATGGTAATTTGAACTTTACAATGCATTCTATATAATTTCTAGGTCATTCTAGACTAAAGTCAACTCTTGGTCAACTCTGGTCAACTTATAAAGTCAAACTAGGTCAACCAAGCTATTCTAGGTCTAATCCTAGTCTAACAAGTCATTCTAAGTCTAACCAAGCCTATACTAGCAATCAAACACATTACCAAGCCAAAATGAACCACACAAGTCTATATACTTAGATACTAGATATATCACATCTATAGGCTATTGCCTAACACAAGCATCACTCTATATACAAGCCTATGCTACCCCTCATCCCCACCACAACCCACCATAAATTCCTACCTACTTTCTCTCTCTCATTTTTATTTATTTCTTCTTCTTCTTCCTTCCTCTACACAACACCATCACCTATAGGCAAGTGCACCTTGCCACCACATGAGAACCACTTTTTATTTGTTCATTAGCTAGATTAGGCCATGGAGATCAACATTAGAACTTATTTTGTGATTTGGAGTTTCATTGTTCTAGATCTAGGTTTTTACTATTTTCGGATTTGCATGATTTTGATCTATTTAACTTGGATTTTAGTTTGTTTTGATGCTTCCATGTGGAAGAGAATTCAATTTTACTCAAGTTAGAGCTTTGAAAATCTAAATTTCGTTTTGATTTGATCAAGTTATGAAGTTTTGAACTTTGGAGTTCTTGGAGTCTTCTTCTCGGCCTGGAGAAGAAGACAGCAGCCTGCGCTCTTTAGCGCAGTGCTGGATTGCGCATCCCTCTTGGCCAGCGCTCTTTAGCGCAGCGCCGACCGCGCAGCTTGCCCCTTGGCGAACTGCGCTCAACCCAAGTGCGCATGGATTCTTGCGCAGTCTGCTCATGCGCAGTCTGCTCATGCGCATCTGCTCAGTGCAGTCCACTTCTGCGCAATCCATCCATGCGCAGTCCGTCCCTGCGCAATCTGACCCTGCGCCATCTATTCCTGCGCAACCTGATCCAGCAATCCATCTGCTGTGCCATCCACTCCTGCGCAGTTGGTACCCTGCGCAGCTCACCCCTGCGCAGTTGGCTCCTGGCGCACTTGACTCCTGCGCAACCCGACCCCAGGGACCCTTGCACAATCTGTCCAATCATAGAGATTTGATTTTATTTTAAGCTTGACTCTTCTACAGCCCTGTATATTGATATTTTATTAGATATTTTACGCCCATTTTATATCCTTACGCCTTTTGTCATGATCTTGATTTTACTTAATATGTTTGGAATGACTATTGTACATGGCTGGATATGACAAGGAACTTGCATAACACGACAGTGACCCATAGTGGTGCACTCCTGACATGACCAACCCGACTTGATAGTGGCCCGTGGCGGCGCACTCCTGACTTGACATGACCTGATAACTTAACTTGACCTGTCTTGACACCGTGGGTGGTTCTTTCTTGCTTGCTTGTTAAATCCACTTGTCCAGTCGTGCATTATGTCTAGGATGGGACTCCTGAGTACCACGGTCAGGGGTACCCACTAAAATTTACTAAGGCTAATACTAGAATAATTTCGTAGTCATGAGAGATTTCCCCAGTTACAGGCAATCCCGTTATCCCGGCCGCAATCGTTTGGACTTGTAGCCTGCCGTCGAGTAGGGCACATTTCCAACTCACCGTCGTATGGGGCACATAATTATTGATAACTGCTTAATGAATCCAAATCGCCTGGATAACCTGGATTAGCTGCAGGGCTTGTGGCTGGAGGAACATCTCATTGCATCTTGCTAGTAACTAGGCTTGTGATAACCCTAGTTAGTTAATGTAGAAAACCGTAGGCAATGATTGGCCGTGATTGCTTGGATGGAGTCTAGTCCAGTATAGTATTGTCTAGAATTGATTGATTGTAAGATTGTACCAGAATGATTGAAGGATTGTCACTCCAGATTGTTACTTGACCTGATTTCTTATATTTATCTTGCCGATAAATGGTAAGAGAAACCAAGTTCCGTTCAGACGAAGGGTTACAACCCCGGTCCTTGTTTGGTTTACGGGTTGTAATCTAGCTATCTGAATAGTCCCATAGATATCTCATCGTATCATCCTGTCATGCTTTTCCATATGTCCTGTCTTGTAGTGATTCTATACAAGATTGTCTTTTATAATTACCCATCATGCTTTTTCTTAACTACTGCCTTTTATTATGTAATATTATTGTGCTGATTGCCGGCTTTTGTTCTTATTTTGTGGCCTCCTTTGTGGCACTTGCTCTTTCTGGGGTCTGACCCAGCTGGTTTTGTATGGCCAGATTCCGGAGCAGCAGCAAAGGATCTACCTGTCTTCCAGTCCGATGGTGAACTAGACGGAAACCCGGGCAACGAGTGGGTTTTCTATTTTGTTTCGCTCACTCTATTGTAAAATTATTCTTTTGAGGCGTTTAGCCGACGAGCACCTATTAGCTCGATTGCACTTTACTTCTGTCTGCCTACGGGCTGTAATCATGATTGGCAACTCGAGGTTGATCATGTATGACTTAACTCTTGCTAGTCCTTACATTTTGTACGACTAGCTTCATGATCATGGATATGTAATGTTTGGGACGCCTTACAATTGTATATTTGGTGATCTGATATCTTGTGATTATATTAGTTGGTTGAGATTGAGACAATAGGCTATTTTATGACCTTAAGAGACTGATGGCTTGTAGATAAACCCTCACATATCTAGACAACCATGACCGTATAGTGAGATGGATTCCATTTCATCATACGTAGCTGGCTATGTCCGCCCCCGCTCTCCAGTATTCTGGTTCTGGGGCGTGACAGCTATCCTAGCTAATTTGACCATTCTGGACGTATTGGTGATATTTGTTTCACTATTTGACGACGTTTGTAGATTTTCCTTTAGTATTTCGGAATTCGTACGTCGAAACTGAAATCAGTCAATTTCAGTGATCTCACATCGCTAAAATTGACTAGGTGACCATTTGGATCACCAAGATAAGATTGTTGACCATACAGTTGATTATTGTCTCGATTTACGTGTCGTAGATTTCACTGTATGAATAACGAGGTACAAATTGATATTTTAATAACCTACAACTTGCAATTCATATTATTGGCAATAATGATTATAGAGACTAGTGTGACGTAGTTCTAGACGATATAATTACTAGTGTGACGTAGTTCTAGACGATCTCACATCGTTCGCCTTGCCTGGATCCCTGCGGGATCGTTCATCCTCGCTAAGGCGTGATGCCGTGCAAGCCTAAGTTGCGCTTGCACAAGGCCAATGTACCTGCACAAAACAACTAGTCAAGCAAAACACACGCACGCACCCATTTATTACAGAAAACCAAATATTGGACATAGAGATTTGAAATGGAAATACTTTTTTTATTGATAAACTTGATAGGAATACAAGTACAAAGCTTTGCAAACTCAGATTTGCCTTATCTGGGCTACATGATTCTCTTTAAAACTCTCTTTTGAAAATAGTAGCAATGCCCATACATCATATCCCTTTATTACATGCTGGAAATGTAAAGACACCTTCAAAGGAAAAGAAACTTGCAGCTTGACTGAAAATGAAAGATAGCTTTGAGGCAATCCACAACTCTACTGGGCTAGACGAGCTTTAGTGCCTCACTTGAAATCCCTCTGTCTTCTTTGCTTTCTGAAAAGGAGGCCCACAACGTGGGTCAGCACACATCATGTACTGGCGAGCGGCTCTTCACCGAAACTCATAAATATCTGCACTAATTCAACATGTGAAGCTACATATTTACTAGTGCTCTTTCTACTTGTCTAGGTTCTTTTTAACAATTCATAAGAAACACAACAGAAGTATTTCATAACTAACTTACCCATCGTCGACAGTCATCCCTGCACAAGACAGGTTAGCACAATTTGCATATGATATAAATGTATACTATTTAATACTGCATCTTTTGTTAGGTTGTAATGCACTCTGATTTTATAAATGCACCTAACTATATGTTAGTCCACGGGTTGTTTCCCGTGATTAGCCGTTGTGACACATGGGTTCAGCTCGTCGCTATTTGGACATTGATGCAACACTCGAGGTTTCTTGTACCTCAAAATGTCTAGACAATCTCTTCCAGGCCGAACGATTCTAGGCGCCCCCAGAACCGTCCGAGAGATCTAGTTTTCTTGTATACAAGTTGTCCAGGACCTATGCATACTCTGTAAGGCGACTGTTATGCAACACATGTATTTATGCTTTGCTTTGGTTTATGACAGAGCTATAGCTCCTAGCTTTGGGATAATTCTCTTTGCTATAGCAACGTGTACAAGTCCGTCTGTACACATCTAAACATTTGAAACATATTCATAGGCAACAGACATTATTCATATAGAATAGATGAAGCGGCAACATATAATCCAGCATATGATTCAATTCATTATCTTCTCTTTATCTTTTGTTATTGTGGTATCGTTGATCGTAGGGACGAGGCAACATAGTGGACTAGAGATCATTTTTATTAGGGCGTACAAATAAATGCAAGCCCGGTTAGAGCAACTCACCGAGATGAATCTTAGTTAAGAGAATGAGGGACTTCACGCGCCATTCATAAACAGTTCATGCGTCCTACATTGGCACCAACAGTTGATTAGCATACTTCGGTCTCTTTCTTTCAAGATTCGAAATGAATACAAAATGCGATAAAAGCGAACAACGAAAACCAATCATCAAAAACCAGCACGAAAATGCATTCATCAAAACCAAACAGCGAAAGAAAACATCCAACAAAACCTTGAATTCATTTCAATAGAAGCCAATCCATCAATTGGAAAGGTTCATTGCATTTCATCCGTGATCAATCGATACCGGCAAAGGTTTCCCCAAATACTCAGTTCAAGAATAAGTCAGCAAGCCGTAGGTATTATATTGTGGACCGCGAGGAGCGGGCACACAAAGTGCCGCAGGTACTCCTCGAGTAGAGAATTGACCCGCTCCGTCTGTCCGTCTGTCTACGGGTGGAAGTTGGTCGAGAAGTGCAAGTCCCTCCCGAGAATTTTGAACACTTCCGTCGAGAACTTCCCTGTGAAGCGGAGATCCCGGTCGTTGACTATGTTCTCCGGGATGCCACAATACTTTACCATGTGGCTGATGGACAGTCGCACGACCTCTTCTGCTGTGCAGTCCATTGAAGCAGCAATGGAGGTCGCATACTTGGAGAATTGGTCCACTACCACGAGAATGGAGCCAAGCGCCCCCACGGTCGGCTCGGCACAGGAAGAGGCTCCAGCAGGCCCCTGGTTCTCTGGTCGTCCACCTTGTCTTGTTGGAACACAAGACAGGTGCGCACATAGTCCTCCACATCCTCACGTATGCGAGGCTAGTAGTAAATGACCTCCAGCAAATATAAGGTCCGCTTCTGCTACGGGTGTCCAATCTACTTTGTATCGTGGCACTCCTTGAGCAGATGTCTCCGTAAGCTGCACCATTTAGGCACGACCACCCTGTCGCCTTCGGTATAGAGAATCTCGTCCTTCAACCAGAACCTTCTCATTTTGTCCTCTTAAATGAGCTTTACTATAGCCTGTGTCAGCGGGTCCTCAACGATACACACTCAGACTTGGTCCAGAATATCTCCTTTTGAGCAAGCACACCGTTGCGAGCTCGGCCTTCCCGCTGAGGGCATTGGCCACCTAATTTTCCTTGTCGGGCTTATACCACATCTCCATGTCAAATTCGACTAGGAAATCTTGCCATCTTGCTTGCTTCAGGGACAGCTTCTTCTGGGACTGGAAGTAGCTTGTGGCAACATTGTCTGTCATGACTATGAACATGGTGCCAAAAAGGTAGTGTCGCCAAGTCCTCAGGCAGTACATGATCGCGGTCATCTTCTTCTCTTGCACTGTATAGCGCCACTCAGTATCATTCAGCTTGCGGCTCTCGAATGCGATGGGGTGCCCTTCCTGCACCAACACCCCACTGATAGAGAATTCAAATACGTCCGTGCACCTCGAACGCCTTGGAGTAGTCTAGTAGAGACAAGACCAGCTCCTCCGTCACAGCCCTCTTGAGTGCCTCGAAGCCTTTTACTTGGGCGTCCAACTCCATGCCCGATCATTTGCAATAGATTGGTCAGTAGGGCTACGATGGCGAAATATCCTCAGATGAACCGTCGGTAGTAGTTCGTCAGGCCTAGGAATGATCGCAGCTCCGTCGGCCTGATGGGAGCCTCCCACACCCGAATGGACTGGACCTTCGTATCATCCATCCATATCTTGTTATGCCCAATCCAATGCCCCAGGAATGCCACCTTTTCCTGTGCGAATGAGCACTTCTTCTGCTTGACGAAGAGCTGGTTTTCCTTCAGCACCTGGAAAACTGCCTGCAAGTGCTCAATATGCTCCTCCATCGTGTTTGAGTACACGACGATGTCGTCGAGGTAGACCACGACGAACCGATCCAGGTAGGGATAAAGAGCTTGTTCATCAAAGTGTAAAAAGTTATATGAGCATTTGTTAGACCAAAATGCATAACTAGAAATTCATATGCGCCATACCTCATGACACATGCCGTCTTTGCCTTGTCCCCTTACGCAATCCGGACTTGATATTATCTTAAGCGCAGATCAAGTTTGGAGAAGTATCGTGCGCCTCCCAATTGGTCCAACAAGTCTGCCACCAACATGATGGGATATTTGTTCTTGACGGTCATCTTGTTTACTGCACAATAGTCGATGCACAAACGAAGACTTCTATCAAATTTCTTCTGGAATAGCACCGATACGACGTACGGGGGGCCTTCGACAGTTGATGAAACCACATCAAGCAGCTCTTTCAATTGCCTCTTCAACTTATCGAGTTCGGGCAGGGCCATGCGGTATGGAGCCATGGCGGCGGTTTCATGCCCGGCCCCAACTTGATGGCATGGTCTCCCTCCGCGGAGGTAGCCTCTTTGGCAACTCCTTTGGCATTACATCCTCGAACTCCACAAGGACGTCATCGATCTCAGGCGGAAGATCCTCCTGCATGGGCGCCTCCTCCGTCTTGAGCAGCACGAGGTAGGTCATCTATCCGTGTCGCATCCCGTCTTGAGTTGTATGGAAAAGAGAGCCTTTCCCTTCGTATCTTGCCTCGTACAAAGTCACCATGCACGGGGAGCTTTCCTCCATGATCCCGACGACTTCCAGATGCAGCATTGGGACCGCCTTTGCCGATGTGAGGAAGTCCATCCTAAGGATCATGTTGAAGTCGTCTAATTTTACGGTCGTGAGACTGGTGACACCCATCCAGTCTTCCACTTTGATCTTGACCCCTTTAGCCACTCCCTAGACGGGGCACACCTCTTAGTTGACCGCCTTCATCCTGCTCGAGTTTTTTAAGCACCAAACCCAAGCGTTGGACCTCTGTGTCCGAGATGAAGTTGTGGGTCACCCCCATTATCGACCATCGCCATCGTGTTGTGGCCGTTGATCTTCACATCTACATAGATCAGCTCTTGACTCGGGGCTTTGGCCACGACCGCCTTGCTCTTTAAAGAATTGAGTAGGCGCAGGGCGCCCATGTGAGCCCCCATCCTAGGCTCCTTATCCTCGGCCTCTTTGCCTTGGACTGTGTTCACCCTCTTGCCTTTGTTGTTGCTGTCGCGTGCGAAGTGGTTCCCATCGCACACGAAACACTTGATCTTTTGCTCCGTCAGAGGCTTCACAGGCTGCTTTTCCTTCAGCAGGGCTCCCTTTCTGATTTTTTTGTCTCTCCTACTATTAAACTTGGTGGTGGTCTTTGCCTTGGGCTTGGGGTTATCGCTCCGTCGATACTCCATCAGCTTCTCGGCCGCTGCAACTGCCGTCTTCAGATCTGATATGTGTTGCCTCTACAACTCTTGTGCCGCCCATGGTTGTAGACCGTCTAGAAAGAAGAACAAGTGATTTCTCGCCCATACTCGAAATGGCAAGTGTCACTACCACATTTCTAGTTTGAGAGTATTTTTGTCATTTTTAATTTATTTAAATTTAATATATAATTATTTGGAATTAATATATATATTATGAATGGTGTGATTTTAATATTATTTAATTAATTGTCATGTGTTGTGATTAGCCCTAACCTAGATTTGACCTAACCTAGATTAGTCATAGCTAGTCTTAGTTAGCCATGGTTAGTATTAGTTAGTCTTGGTTAGTTTTGGTTAAGTCATGATTAGTTAAAACAAACTAGGTTGCAACTTGACTAGAAGGGAAACCTAGATTTTTAACCATTGAATAATTAGATGGAATGAGAGCCTTAGATCTAAGTCCCAAAAACCCTAACCCTAACTCCTTGGCCGGCCTAGGGATCCCCTCACTCCCTATATAATCCCTCTCAAAATATAGTTGCCTCTTTTTTATCCATCCTTCATTTTCTAGAAAGCAAGGTTTGTTCTTCATTTAATGCTTCCTATTTTAATCAATATAATCCATTTCCTTTCAAACTTCTTCCATGGTGACCTAATTGGTGTTCCCCTACTGTTCATGGAGACTATTGACAGATTTGAGACAATTTGGAGCCTTGAGCTAGCTAGTGGAGATCTTATTTTTGAAGTTTTTATTGTAGAAGAACACCAATAGGTAACTTTCTATTCCCTCCATCAAATTTTGATTTCTTTGCATGGATACAAAGCCCTAGGTGTCCCCTAACTGTAGGAATAGGATTTGTGTCTTTTCGTGTCCTTTACGTGTCCGTATCGGACACGTATCAGTGTAGAGGCGTAGGTGTTCGACGAAATGCCACAGTGGGCATTTTGATCATGTTTTAATATTGTGTTTGAATAGGAATACTCATTTTAGTGTCGCTTATTGGTTCTTCAGTGTCTGAGCTGGTTTCGTGTTGTATGTGGATCGAGTCGGACCAGTGGACACGGCTGCGTGCACTGGAAAGTTTTGTCTGCTAGCGTGTCCGTGCGACTGTTCTAGGGCACGAGGACACGTGTCCTTTGACACAGGCCTTGGGGCAGTGTCTGACATGACACCCCCAAGACCACGTGTCGTTTAGGTTCGTGTCGAGTGAGGGTTTCAACCCGCACTGGACACGCGCACCAGTCGGCTGAACCAGTCGGGGTGCATTGAGTTCGTGTAGTGTTTGGACACATTGTGTCACGTTTTTGGACACAATATTGGGTGTATATCACGAACACATGTTGAATGTTAATTACCAACCATAACCCAATTGATTAGTTGTTATTTAATGGTTCGAATTAGGAGATAATCCAAATTTCTGATACTATGATGCATCAGTGAACTGGTTCATTGTTCTTTATTTTCCATTTACTTTTAATGATTAAATGCCATGTGTTTTAGCTATGTTTTAAATGTCTGAACATTAGATATCATGTTAGGATTCACCTTGTGTTGAGATTGATGAAGGAATTCGATTTTCAGAGGAGTGAGCATTTTCCTGATACTCTAATGTATCAGTGTGATTAACTCACTGATTCTTCCTTCCATTGCATTTTAATGAATAAATACCCTGTGTGTTAGTTATGGTTTTATTTCTTGCGCAATAAACAACATGTTTAAGTTGTAGGGAATCATTTTGGGAAGAGTTGTTGAATGGGATTTGGAATGTGGAAATTGTTGATAACTGTTGATTGAGTTAAACTTGTGATAGGTACAAATCACTCACACACACACACCTATTTAATTCCCTGCCACATTAACACACACACAGGAACCTACCTATATACACATGACCACTGACTGCACATTGTTTGATTTCCAGAGACAATGTTTTAATCGAAAATCTGGGGTGTGGGTTTAAACATTGAATTCCAGTATGAACACTGAGACACATGACCACACATGGTTTCACATTGTTGCTAATCTTGAATTCCTGAGAATGAATGGCCAATTCATATTGAACTGTTTTGAGATGAGCCTGGGTTTAAACCTGGGAATTGATTTCCTGGGAACAATTAAACTGCTACACCATGTATCATTGTCACCTTGGTTCCTGAGATTTCTTCATTGTAGTTCACTGTTAATCCTAAACACACACACATGAAAATGATTTCATGGAACACTGGACACTAGAATGGAATTCCTGAGACACATGACACTGTCACCATGTTTTAATGTCAATTGCTAACCTGAACACAGGCCACACTCACCCACATTCACACATGAATACATTCCTGTCATCAAAGTATCACATACACTGATTTTTCCCATGTGAAGCACTGTTTCCTCCTCTACCTAAGACCTGTTTTGGGTTCCCTGAACACACACAACCCTCTACATGAACACACACTAGCCTACCCTCACACCCTCACATACACATGCCTAACACATATACACACACACACTTTACCTTGATTCATTTCCCTCTCTATCTTTATGTGTATGTATATTACATATATATATATATATATATATATATTATATATATATATATATATATATATATATGAAGAGTGTTATGTAGTTGGCTTATGTGAATGTAATGGGTAAATTGAAATCAATAGTACTTTGCCTATGTAATATGAGTGTATGTATATAGCCTAATATAGTATATGGTGTTTAGGCTTATATGTGATATAGCTTAGTGTGTGGCTATTGCCTATGGGATAGGGCCTATGGCCTATAATCTAGATGACATAGCCTAGGGTAGACTTGGGTGGTATTGTGTATATGATATACACACATGTGTAATACCCTATAGACTAGTGTATGGTGTGTACTAGCTAAGGTAGACTGTTTAGGCCTAGTTAGACTTCATTGAGTCTAGGTTAACCTAGTTGACCTAACTTTGACTATTTAGTTGACTGAAGTTGACCAGGGTTGACTTTGGTCTAGGATTGACCTAATATCATGTAGACTACATCATAGTATCATACTTTATTTAGCTGGACATGTTGTGACTTGTCCTGTTCTGATTAGGAGCCATACACCACTCCTCAGGCAGTATTTCTTTCGGACATTCAGGATATCAGGCGAGTACATTCTCTGACCGTTTCATACTTGCTAGGAGTATTTTCTTGCTCTAGATTATTTTACTTTATGCTGACATGATGAAAATACGGATTAGTACTATATGGATCTTTCATACGATGTTATCCCCCTCGGGAGCATCAGATACATTATGTCATGTGCGTTTCACTCTCATCATGTATTCTTGTGCTTTCACCATTCATGTGCACTCTCGTGATT
This sequence comes from Iris pallida, assembly GCA_029216955.1. Lineage (NCBI taxonomy): Eukaryota > Viridiplantae > Streptophyta > Magnoliopsida > Asparagales > Iridaceae > Iris > Iris pallida. The sequence continues at coordinate 12,620 of JANAVB010040619.1, read as the reverse complement.
CATGTACTCTCATAATCATGGAGCCCCCATTTTTATATTCATGTGCACCCATTTATGGGCCCCCATGTGAATATCATGTGCAATAACAAAACTTGAACAGATCCTTGTGTATTGATTGGGGGTACGGGGGAGTATAAATAATCATGTGGACAATTTCTAAAGTAGTGTAGTCATGTGCGACCTTTCATGTTTATTATCAAGCCGTTCACATGTCTAGCTTGTACTCTAAATCACTAGTTCACTGTAGCTCTTTACTTATAGTAGATATTTCATTACAGTCTTCTCTTTTACTCATGTATATTCTTCAGCGTTTCATGTATCTTACTCTATTGCCTGTATTTTATTTCTGTCATGATATGAACTGCGTGAGATGTACTGTGCTCGCTCCAGTCCTGACTGGACCTGTTGAAATATTACAGATGACTTCGAGGAGCTGTGTCCCACCTATTACGGAGCAGGCTTAGACGACACACTTGAGCTGGACTCTCAGGAGGACCCAGCACTTGCTGAGGACACTACCCCTATAGACTAGGCTAGTTAGCTAGGCTAGTTCTATTTACTTTCATGTTATGATACATTTGTATTTATTGGAGTTGTACTCTGGATTTGTGGAGATGTTATCTTAGTTTCAGCTATCTCTTTGTCTTGTATTATACTCTGTGGATTCTAAGTTTTATCTATCCTATCGTTCAGTACTATCTTCCTTAGCTGTGATGAGTTGTACTTATTTATGTCACCTCCATTCGGAGTGTATAAACTGTACATGTACCTTATAAACTGTTAGATGTATGTGACCTAGGACAGCGTTCTACCGCTGACACTGCGGCGTAGGCTGGGCGTTGTTACGTTCTCGTACCCTCATAGTGGGTGCGGGTCGTGTCATAGTTGGTTTCAAAAATTTATTTATTATTATTATTATTTATTTGAAAATATGAGTTTTACGCGAAAATATCTTTACGAGAAAATTTTTATTATTTTAATAATATAATTTTTGAACTGGATAAATTTTAATATAATAATAATAAAAAATTTGGCATACAAGTTTTATTATTATATTTGAGGTGCTAGCTTGTCATCATGCTTAGTCACCATTGGTTTAAGTTATAATTAGTGAAAAAGGGTTAAATTAATATAGTGCTAATTTGGATTATTAGTCCTAATCAAATTTACTTAACTAATTACCAAAATACCATTTGACCAACTCAATTTTTTTTTCTTCCAAATGAAGCTACAACTATGCTAACAATTGATCGGCCCATGTGGGAGGGAGTGAGCTGCAACCAATCCTCTTAGCTAAGAAGCTAAATATCTAGTGAAGTAAGGAGGTTACCATATTGTATAGATATATATACATAAACCTATTCATTTTCTTTCCTACTTCATGTAAATTCTAACTCTTTCTTCTCAACCCCCATTCCACCCTTCCTCATCCGTACAACATCTTGGCTCCTTCTCAACCTAAAAATATTTCCTCCATTTCCACTTCATCTCATAAATTCAAGAACATAAAGGCAAGTTCTCTACTTGAAGAAAATCCAATTTTTGTCATTTCCTTACATAATTTTGATTTCTTTCATGAATCCTCTTGGAAATTAATATGAGAGATGGTTGTTATGCTATTTATAAGAGGTCTATATCACATTTCCAGGGGATATTTGAGAAGATGACACACTTATATGAAGAGCTGGACTTGATTAGAACAATTACATGTATGCTGAATTTAAATTCCAACTGCATAGTAAATTTCTGGGACAGTTTCAATCTAGTAAATGAACTCAAATTAAAAATATGTCTAAACGAATTATCTAGGAAATTCGACGCCGTTTTCGAAAACATATAATATGATGTATTATGATTTATGTATTATGAGTTACAGGCCTTACAACAAGGATGTAAAATTCTGGAACGAAATTCTGGAATTTAAATTGTAGTATTTTCCGCGACAGTTTTGATCTAGCAAATGTCATTAAAACTAAATTATGTCTACTGAGAAAACGTAGAGGACTCGATAAGCTTTCCGATGGTATAATATGATAGTATCTCGATGTATATATTAGGAGTTATTAACCGTGCAATATCGTGGTCGAAACCTGGAAATATTTTTGTAATTTAAGGACACAGAAGTTTGTACCTCAATTTTGACCTATTAAACTCTATCAAATCCAAAATGTGTAAACACATGTTTCGTAGGAAATTCGATAAGCTTTCCGACGGTATATAATATGATGGTATTCAGATTTATATGATAAAAGTTATACTATTTACAAGTAGGGGATACATGTTTGGAATTTTAGGTAAACTTAGTTTTGTGTTTTTATACAATTCTTATCAACTATATTAACTGCGTGTGACCGGTGTAGAGTTGTTCCACTGAAGGGGCTTTGACCCATGTCAATTCTACGGAGAGTTGCTCCGGGCCGGTTATATTACTGTGTTTGGAGCTCGAAATATAAAGGAGACTCTGCCGAAAATCTAAGGATTTCGGAAGATAGCCTAATTTTGAAATTTAAACGTCGTGGTATCGTACCGAACCCTAAACCTAGATATATATATTCCAGAAACACAAGTTAAATATATATATATATTTAATCCAGGAAACGAAGTTTCAATTATTAGAAAAGGCTTAGGATTGATTGTAAATGTAGAATAGAGCATTGGGCGGGGGAGAATAGTTTGGATCACATCGTATGAAATCTGGACAATATAATTAACAAAACTGATCAGTACTTGTAGGTCCTTCACAAGGCCTTGCGTTGAGACTGGGTGAATGCTTAGATCACCTACCTACCTGATGCTCGTGTTATTTGTAAATGTGTACCTAATTCGATAAAAAGTCGAATTTGGTTAATTGATATTATGATTTAGCTCCCGAAGAGGAGTGACCGGACTACTAAACACCGTGCCTACATGCTACCACCTGATCCCTGGTAACATGATTATTGCCTAGATAGTGCTCGTGCCACTACGAATGTGAGATCCAAATATGTTCTCTAAACTTTGCATCATCGTATAAGAAACAAAAATTGTCTTATGACTGTGCTAGTGACTTTAGGACTTAAAGGGCGGTTTTGGTTACAATTATTTACTTAATTAAGATCACTTTAGAAGTTAGTCCAAATTTATATTTAATCTTGTACTTAGAGTTTATTTGGTTTACATTTTCGTTGTATTTGATTTTCAGTATCATATTATTATTTGCCTTCCTTGAATCAAGGACTTGCATGTCTTTGATGACCTAGTTTTGTTCACTAAATGAAGGCCAGGCCGAAGACGAGGTACTTCCCTTATATAATGTGGATGAATCGGAAGAGTAAAGGAGGATGCTTGTAGAACAAATTCATTTTGTGTTCTTGTATAGTTATATGTATATTAATCCTGATGGGAGATATATATGGTTGTATAATTAGTGAGTAGTTTTGTACTATTTTGAAGACAGAACTCAAAGTTGTGAGATGTAAGTTAAAGAAGAATATTACTGTGATTGTGCTTAGTTGTTATTTATTGATGGTTTAGCTTTACCCTATACTTTATCCTAGAACTTACAGGCAATAATCGTGGTTACGAATACCGATTTATTCGTAAAGTACGTAGCTTGGGGATGTTGTTTACGTACTCGAATCACCGTAAATGGGAGCGGGGCGTGACAGGTCGTGACAGCAAGCATCAGGTGGGTGAACTCTGCCACATAGTCTTTGATGAACCCGGTGTGCTTGAGTTGTCGCAAGCTCCGTCTCTCTACATACGCCATATTCTCTGGGTAGAACTGGGATTTGATCTCTTTGTTGAGATATTCCCAAGTTTTGATCGAGCAGAGTCCTTTTTCTATCTCGATGCACCTGTGGCGCCACCACAACATAACATCATCAAAAAATAAAGAGATGCCGCGTTTACTGTAACAATATACTAAAAAGTAATGCTTTGAGTATAAGTGGAAGATTGTTAGGGTTATATACTAGAAGCATCACTTTGTATTAATTAACATATATTATATATATATATATATATATATATATATATCTATATATATAATTATATATATATATATATATATATATATTGAATGAGAATCATATAGGCAAATGTTGGTATTTTATATTTGTTATATGTAATGTAAGTGTCTGATATTCTACATTGTAAATATATGGTGTGTGGTGACACACAGAAGATCATATTATCAGTCCCTTGAAGAATATATAAATGGTTCACAACCTAGATGCATTTGGACAAACCATTGGTAAGGTTGTAGCATAATCTGGTATTAGTTTATCTTGACTATAGGTTTATACTAGTGCACTTTGTGTGTATTGAACAGGTCCACTTGAGGTAGATTTTTTATACTGACTACATAAGAGAACAAATATGTCTGTTATTATGGATGCTTGTGCTTTTAATCCAGATATAATAACAGACATATATTGTAATGTGCATTACTTTGATTCATAAAAGAGTGAGATTCATAATGAATCAATAACATCTATGAATTGGGTAATGGCATTATGTGTATGATGGGCTGTTGATTACAAAAGGAACCCATGTTCTGGTATATCGGATTGATGATGTCCCCTTAAGGAACTCATAAGGATTGTCATGTAAACCCTGCAGGTGGATTATATCAGATATATATGACAAATAAAGTTGAATGGTACTACTTAAGGATAAAAGATATCGATCAATGTAGTTGTAAATAACTTATTTTGATTGACGGACATTCAACATCTTAACATGGAAAGACAAACAAGCATAATAAGAAGGAGCCCATAAACGTAATTTAGGATGAGGAAGGTAGTGCAACAGTAGCTCTTTAGTGGACCGAGCTATTATTAACAGGACTTGGTTGTGTGTTCGGGCTGAACATGGGATACCTAGACCCGTTAGGAGACCTAAACCTAATTTTTCCTCATGGTCCCTGCCGTAGCCTATATATACCCTATATTCTATGGCCGTCATATGTATCGTAAGAAGAGCATTTTCTCTAATTCGTTCATCACGAGAGGAAAGAAAGGGAGGACAGCCAAGGGAAGAAAGGTTGGAGATCGTCGCCCACACGACGTCCAACTCGAGAAAGGAATAGTGCATCTTGGGGTCGCTGACTGCTCGAGGTTACTGAAAACTGTCTTCTTCTTCTCATTTCAGGTATAATTCGTGAACCCTAGTTTCTGTCTATGAAGGATTAGAACACGTTTTAAATCTGTTAACTTTCTATTGATCAATACGCACACCAATTCATGGTCCTGAGAATTTTTAGTTCCGTCAATTGGTATCAGAGCTGGTATTGGATCTGTGTATCAATTGATGCATCCATGTTGACCAATAAAACATAACGTCGAATAATAGTCGGTAGATATAGATCTGTTCTGACTCGATTTGCAGGCATCTTAGATCCAACTATTATGGTCAAATTCATGTTCTGTTTATTTTATTTTAAACCACGGACATGTCGGTGTTGTTGTTGTTCATGGATGTTTTAAAATTACGAGGGTTGATCGTGCTTATTTATTTAATTTTTTTAATCTAGATTATGTGTGAACTCCTTCGGGAAGCATATGATTGATGTAATTTTAAATATAATCGGTCTATCATGATGGTGGTGGTGACTTTTCTAATGCGGGATTCCATCAGTCGAAGGCCTTCGGATGATTTTCGATGAAAAAATTGACAACCAAAACCTTAAAAAAATTTGGGATGCTGCCCCAAACCTTGCGACCTGACTAGACATGTCGAACCCCAAATAGGTCTGCGCAGGCACTATTCTCGATCCAGAGCCAGTTGAAGAAGAAGCAGGATATATGGCGATAATAGTTGGATATTTATCTTTTATTGCTACATTTTATTTTTTTTCCGGATTATGCATGTTTATTATTTTGTGGATTTTTTTGGTTAAAAGTAAGCCTGCATTAATAATGGTCAACATGGACATGAATCAACTAGTAGAAAAATTCTCATTGTTAAATAACTAAATGGGAGAGAGAATTTATTTAACATAAATCTCATGGTCTCCATTACTGGTTTGTAGGTGATATAATTATACTTGCATGTTGGCTTTAGTGCTTTCCTCCATATCGGGCAAGTCTAATTATGGATCACTAGTACAAACTTCCTTCGGGATAATTTTAGAAAGTTACCTAGTATGTATTCACTTCTTCATCTGAAGAAACTCATTACAAAGTAATGGACTTAGTATTAAGTAAGGTATACACTTAGATACAAATAATGGTATCCTCCCTATCGAAGTCACTGTTATTATTTGTAGAACCAAAGCCAGACCAACAAATTAATTTATTTGTCATAAAGTTAGGTTGACATGAGAATAAAATTAATAGAAAAAAATCTCCTGAAACAAATATTGAATTTGTATACGTCCACACCATCGTGGCATGCTAAATTCATGGTATTTAAGGTGTTGGTGAATTTTTATTATTGTTTTGAGGGAATCAATATTTATTTAATTCAAAAGTTTTTGTCCTACATAATAGTTAATTATGTGATTTTAGGATTTCAAAAAAAATATTCTTTCAGTCCACTTATGGTGATTCTTAAAGCGAACAAACTTACTGGCCCTAATTACATTGGATGAAAACGTAACTTGGATATTGTCCTAACTGCTGAAGAGTACAAATATGTTCTCAATGAGGAATGTTCACCTTAGCCTGATGCTAATTCTGATGAAGAGGTCAAAGAGGCTTATAAGAAGTGGATAAAGGCAGATGAGATGGCGTGGTGTTACATTCTGGCATCTATGTCAAATGTACTGCAACATCAGTATCAAGCCATGGCCACAGCTTATGACATGATGTATAACCTCAAGAAACTCTTCGGACATCAGAGTAGAGCAGCTAGGCAGTTTGCTATGAAGTGTTTGATGAATACGAAAATGGCTGAAGGTACCCAGTAAGGGATCATGTTCTCAAGGTGATGGGTCATCTGAATGAGATGGAGATCCTTGGAGCTAAAATCGATGGAGAAATTCATGTCGATATCATTCTCGAGACTCTGCCTAAAAGTTTTGACATGTTTTGCCTTAACTATAACATGAACAAAAGGTTGTATAGTTTGGCAGAACTTGCAAAAGAGCTACATGATGCTGAAGCTCTCTTTAGGCAGAGTGGTCATATTTATGTTACTGAAAATACTTCTACTTCTAAGCGAAAAGGTGGTAAGAAGAAGAATAACATTTAGAAACAAGCAAACTCAGCAAAGAAGGACATGAGACCTCAAGGCACTGTGAAAAAGCCGAAAGACAAATGTTCAAGTACAAAGGGTCAGGACATTGGAAGAGTGACTGCCCACTTCTCAAACAAGGGAACTAATAAGGTATATCTCATTTACTAGTAGTTGAAACATGTTTAACGGTGTTATCTACCGGCACCTGGTGTGTAGATAAATGAGTCACTAATCATGTCGGCAATTCATTGCAGGGGTTCCAGAAAACCAAACGGCTTAGTGTTGGAGAGATATTCTTATTCATAGGTGACGCTAAAAAAGTTACGGCCGTTGCAGGAGAAGATTTTATTTTATCTTTTGGTAGAAATAAGTCTTTGACATTGAAAGATTGTCTTTATGCACCTTCATTTGGAAGGAATTTGATTTTTGTTTCTATGCTGGTTAAGGATGGATATCCAGTTTATTTTAATGACAACATTGTTATTAGAAAAAAAAATAAGCAATTTATCTGTTCTGATGCATTAGTAGATAATTTGTATGTCATTAATCCTATTTTGCCGATAATGCAACTAATGGAAATGAATAATACGTCTTCTAACTTAAATAAGAGAAAATAACCTTCTTGTATGAACCAAACATATCTTTGGCACTTGTGATTAGGCCATATTAACCTAAAAAGGATTCAAAGACTGGTTACAGATGGACGTTTGAGTTTATTAGAAGTGGAGGCACTTTCGGTCTGTGAATCCTGCTTGGAAGGTAAAATGACCAAAATGCCTTTTAAGGTAAAAGGGTATAGAGCCAAAGATGTGTTGGAATTGGTTCATTCTGATTTGTGTGGGCCTATGACTATCCAGGCTAGAGGTGGATTTGAATATTCATTGATGAGTATTCAAGGTATGTATACATTTACTTGATGCGCCGTAAGTCTGAGTGCTTTAAGAAATTCAAAGAGTACAATGCTGAGACGGAGAAACGTCATCGAAAATGTATTAAGTTATTATGTTCAGATCGTGGTGGCGAGTATCTTTTTGGAGAGTTTAGGGATTACTTATCAGAAGCTGGAATTGCGTCCTAATTGACTGTACTGGAATACCCCAACAGAATGGTGTAGCAGAAAGAAGGAATATGACTCTTATGGAGATGGTTAGAGTAATGATGAGTTATTCGGATTTGCTAGACTCGTTTTGGGGACATGCTTAGAGACTGCAGCTTATATTCTAAACTTGGTACATTCTAAGTCAGTACCTACTACTCCCCCAGCGCTATGGATCGGACGAAAGACTAGTCTGAAACATGTTCAATTTGGGGTAGTCCAACACATGTACTGAATGGGAAAGCAGATAAGTTAGAATCTCGTACAGTAGTACGCTTGTTTGTAGGCTATCCAAGAGGAACGAAGGATGGTCTATTTTATAGTCCTAAGGATCAGAAGGTCATTGTTAGTACTAATGCCCGATCTTAAAGGAAGACTATGTGATGAACTATAAACCCATAAGTAGAGTTGTTCTAGAATAATTGAGAGGAAAGACACCTAATACTTCAATACCAACAGTACAAGAGGAGGAACCACAATTAACTGTATTACGTATCGCAAATGTTACACCACAACCGATAGTGCCTCGTCATAGTGGGAGGGTTGTTATACAACCGGACATGTTTATGTTCTTGGAAGAGTCCTCAAACTTTGTCCCTAAGAAACAAGAGTATGATCCTTGTACCTATAATGAAGCACTACAAGATAAAAATGCTGAATCTTTGCAAAAGGCAATGAAATCGAAAATAGAATCAATGGATTCTAATAAGGTCCGGGAACTTGTAGAACCAGCCACTGGTATAAAAGTCATTGGATGCAAGTGGGTCTATAAGAGAAAAAGAGGAGCAGACGGTAAGGTTGAAACCCTTAAAGCACGGCTTGTTGCAAAAAGTTTTACTCAGAAAGATGGTATTAATTATGATAAAACCTTTTCACCAGTAGCCATGCTTAAGTCTATCCAGATTCTTTTATCTATTGTAGCTCATCTCGATTATGAGATTTGGCAAATAGATATCAAGACAACGTTCCTTAATGGAAGTCTTGAGGAAAACATCTATATGAAGCAACCAGACGGGTTCATTAAAAAGGGCCAAGAGCATCTTATTTGTATGCTCAAGAAGTCCATTTATGGACTTAAACAAGCTTTCAGATCTTGGAACATCCGTTTTGATCAGGTGATAAAATCTTATGGATTTGATCAATGTCCAAATGAATCTTGTGTGTACAAAAAGTGTGACGAAAATGTGGTGTATTCTTAGTACTTTATGTGGATGACATATTGCTTATTGGAAATAATGTGAAGGTGTTAACTTAAGGGTATACTTATCCAAACAGTTTGATATGAAGGACTTGGGAGAAGCAGGTCACATCCTGGGATCAAAGTTTTACAAGATTGCAAGAACGAATGTTAGGCTTATCTAAATCGGCCTATATCGATATTATATTAACTCGTTTTAGCAAGCAAAATTCCAAAAAAGGTTTTCTACCTTTTAGTCATGGAATAGCTCTATCAAATGAACAGTGTTCGAGGACACCTAAAGAGATAGAGGACATGAAAGCAGTTCCTTATGCTTCGGCAGTATGAAGCTTAATATATGCAATACTATGTACGAGACTAGACATCTGCTTTGTCGTAGGCATGGTTTGAAGATATCAGTCTAACCCAGGACAAGATCACTGAACTGTGATAAAGTATATTCTGAAGTACCTGAAAAGGACTAAAGATTATATGCTGGTTTACAAGACAGATAGTTTAGTGCCATTGGGGTATACAGACTCAAATTTTTAGTCAGATAGGGATGCCAGAAAATCTACCTCAAGTTATGTATTTACCTTGGAAGGTGGAGCCATAGTGTAGAGGAGCATCAAACAAAAATGTACTGCTAATTCGACCATGGAAGCCGAGTATGTAGCAGCCTCTGAGGTAGTCAAAGAAGCGGTCTAGCTCAAAAATATCCTATTAGACTTGGATGTGGTACCTAGTTTGCCTAAGACTATTATACTTTATTATGATAATAGTGGTGCAGTTGCAAACTCGAAGGAACCACGAGCCCATAAGACAGGTAAATACATTAGACGTAAGTACCACCTGATACTGTAGAAGCATGGATCATGCGCCTACGCCTTGTCTAGGCGTTGAGACACGTCTCAACACAAAAAAACATTTCCTCACACGCCTGGCTCTCACATTCGCCTGCCTCTCACGCCCCATTTAGGCGTTGTGTCACTCATGCCCAGTATTGAAACTCGGACATGGCACTTCGACTCCTGTGCCAAAGATGGCCATGACACAGGACTTGAGGAATAATATTATCGGCATTTACGAAGGCGTGCCCCTCTATCCTTGTGCCTCACTTCCATAGGCGTGCCTGATTTATCGTGCCCCCGCCTATGTCTATTGGTTGCTCTTCCTAAGACTGCATTTAATGAGCATAACTCTCTCGAGCCAACCGTACGGCGCTTCGACTCCCGTGCCAAAGATGAACCAAGAATAATGATGTTCGTTTTTTGCCTTGAGAGCAGTGCAAAATAGGCGTGTATCATTGAGCTAGATAGGCGTACGATTATCAGGCGCGTGTTGTGGTCGCGCTCCTTAAGTTCCTTCTAAGCCACGCTACTGTGGACAGTGACTTCTAGGCACGAATACGACATGGACGTCGATGTGCCACGTATTAAAGAATGAGTCATGCTAAAGAATGGGTCTTAAGAAGTTCAAAACCTCCTCTCCAACAAAATCTCAACAGATATGATACGTAGCAGTTAACAACGACCCCTACGCCGGTGAAGCGCGAGCATAGTTGTAACTGAACCCTAATTTTGGGTGCCACGTGGCAGTTAGAAACACATGTGCCTGGCACTCATAGGAACGTATTGTGATGTTCTCCCTATTATAAATAGGAGGATTCCTCCTCCATTTGAATCTCTCGATTCCCCCAGTTCCTGAATTTTTCAAAAAGTCCCAAGCATCCTAGAGAGAGTCCTTGCTGCTCCCCTCAGCCAGTGAAGTTGAGCCCGATAGTACTCCCTCACAGTCAGATTGTCAACGGAGTAAAGAAACAACCCTCGACCGTCACAACCCAGATAAAAAATAAAGTACGATCAGAGATTCCTGTTCAGGAATTCCTCTTTGCATTCTCATTCGCAGTACTTCACAGCAGCCTATTTTTAAGCTCAGAAGCGATGTTGAACAAGATGGTGACTCTACTGGGGACCTCATTCTCCTCTAAAGAGAAGGCTGTGACGAATATGACATTGCCATGCTCGAAACTACTACACAAATACTGGTCGTCAAGTTTGACCAATCAGCATTTGAGGAAATGCTCTCGGGGATTGTGCAGGCTCTTCTCCTAGACTGTTCAAGCTAAGAAAATGAAGAAGGCGTGGGTGCCTAAAGCTCGCATAACCTCTCCACTACCTACTGAGGAGGAGCCGTGTGCGCCAATACAACCTTCGATAGGTGTGTCACTCCTTACTTCTGGAGAATGTTGTAATCATTCTCAGAAGAAAGCATCGCGAAAGGCTCACACGCCTGAAAATAGGCACAATAGTCAGGCGCTCTCTGCTCCCGTAGTTGGCACATAATTTCGGAGAACATGATGCTCGTTCTTAGAAGAAAGCCTCGTGACAGGCGCGTATGACTGGCAGTGTACCCAGAGGCATTCGAGACAAGAATAATGTTCTTGACCGTTTGGGCACCTTTGAGACACAGGCGCGAGAAGGGGCTCCAGACTTAGGCTCTGCATATTACAAGCTTAAGTCGGCACGAGCTACAGGCACCACGTGTGCGATAGCCTCTGTGCCACTGACTGTGACGCGTACACCTGATGGGAAGCTCTATAGATCTCATTCACGTGCCTCTGTGCCAAGATTGGATCAAACACCAGAGTCTCCCAAATACCCAAGCGTACTGCAGGCACATGAACTGAGTCTGAGGGTACATCCACTTACGTGCTACAACACTCGGTCCACCCAAGAAGGTATAAAAGTGAAACTCCTTTCCCACGACCTGCTTCATGTGATCAATCACAAACGCAGAAAGGAGGGAACCACAACAACACTACGCACGAAACTCCTTTGGGTGTATATACGTGCGCTAGTATAGTCGTCAACTACTGCTGTGCAAAATCTACAGCAGTCCCAGAAAAATAGTCCGTGTTTCAACGGCTCCAACCTGCTCCATCCGCCCGACGTTGTCTTGGCGAACGGATGCAATCGAACGACGAAGGGGAATATCTTTTGCCTCATGCCATGCTGTAAGGGGTTCTCCTATGACTAAAAAGAACCTCAACTCTTCGGTCGGTACACCCAAGATCGATCCAAGAGCAGCAAGTTAGTGGTGGCCAGCACGGGGCGTTCCAACACACCCGCTTCAAGTCCAAACCCTAAAAAACTGGGGTAGTCAGTGCTCTGTACCAAATACTAC
>JANAVB010040618.1:4369344-4467727 GCA_029216955.1 Iris pallida | reverse complement strand
TATTCTCATCAGATAGTCGAGATACCAGACGAGTATATTCTCTGACGTTTCAAATTATTAGGATATATCCTTGTCATAGTTTAATTTACTTAATGCTGACACGACATTATCATAGATTATTACTATATTGATCTTTACATGAGATGTTATCCCCCTGGGTGCGTCGACATCATGTCATGTGCTTTTCATGAACATTGTGTTTTTATGGACTCTTATTATTCATGTATACTCATGTGCTCTCTTGTACTCTCATGATCTCATGAGCTTTATGTATAAACTATAAAAGGATAGAAGATTAAATCTTAAATGAGTCAAGTACCATTAGTCGTCATGGTTCATGTGTGATGCTGATGCCACTCATATCTAGGGTCCATATCCTACTAAATTATAAATGCACCTCAACTTTATAAATGCAACAACAAGGCCATGGTCATGATTCTACTAGCAAGGTTTTGGAACAAAATATGATCATTAGGTATTACAGTCTACAATAACTAAAGAACCTAGGTACTATCACAGTTTTTGGTTAATTACTTATAAGAGAATACTATCAATTCAATGCTACTCCTATATGGGTCAAGGTTTCATTATGTTAGAAAGAATTGATTCAGTTGGATATAACTGAAAGAGGTGGCATAGATGGATTTATAATTGCAAACAGGGAGATAAGTTGAAGAGGATTGTGAACAGGAAAGTTGCAAATTATGGTAAGGAAGATTTTGATAAGTTCAATGAGTAATTTGCAAAAGAGTAAGACATGACTACCTAGTCAAGAAAATTGAAATAAATGGTGCCTATGGTAATATGGATATTAGGTACAAAGAGGGATATCAATCAAGGATTGATTTGAAGTATGGCACGTTAGGGATTTGGGGTAAGATCCTTCTCGATCTGACAGTTGGAACGATCACGAAGTTATGATTGCTAATCATAGGATAAGAGATTAAGGGGTGAAAGGATAGTAATACGGTCAGGAGCTATAGCCTATGGTCGCTTATAAGAAAACAAGTTGGAGAGATTGCACATCAGTTCTTACTAGGTTTAGCCTATCTATCAAGTTCCTAGGATAACACATGGTCCCTCAATACGGCTGGCAATCTTAATCCAGAATTAAACTCATAGTATTTGAAATCCTTGATATCATCCAATTTTATAAGATACTCTATTTCACGGCTTATCCTCTTCAATTAAAATTTTTGCTAACACAATACCAAGTTGCTCATAATGTGATCTGTTAGGGTCTTTAAATACACCATTATATAAAACATCTTCATCCTTCGAAAGGTATATCTACTATGCACAACTCTACTCTAGATGATTTACCAATCTATTTAGGATTATTCTACCTCTCTATTTTGAAAATATTTTCTTCTCATCTCTTGCCATAATTGGTCATGTGCTTACAATACGTCATGGTATGATTTTTATATCAACCTCTGTCTTATTTCTTTCTATCTCACTCCTCAGGATAGTCTCCTCATTTTCATTGGATCTCAATTTCAAGATCTTGCTTAAGGTACGGTTCTCTCAGTAGTCCTTGTTATGTCATCGTAGATAATCATGGTCATAATTCTCGTCTAAATAACTTTTCCTGAAATTTTAACCTTAATCCTCTTTATTTATTCAGCCTAAATATATTGTTCCTTATAATTCTCTTCATGTATATCCATACTTATCCTCAACTAAAATAATGTTCCAGTTGTAATTCTCTAGGGTCTCTAACTACTTATATTGAACAAAGGGTTTACTTGTTTGCCTCTAGCGGTATGGTTCTATTCCTAGATCCTTGGCTACGATTAATAATCAAAGATCATGATCAATTCTTAAACGTAATCAACCCTAAAACTCCATGCTATACTTATACAAGCCTTAAGTCATATCCAATAACAGATAAACTAATGATCTTCCTTATCTATCCATAAGCATTATACATTTCTCACAAACACGCCTAACTATCTGCTAGGAAAAATTTGAAGCTTGGTCAAGTAAGTACTTATATCTTATACCTCTATTATAGTCTAACTTATTGTCATTCTTCCAGTCTCTATCTCCAATATTCAATCAAGGTTGACTCATCCAACATAGAGTTGGTTGACTAGTCTAATTTAATCTACCTATTTCTAGATCACATTTCTCTTTGATACCTAATCTTCCTAGGACAGTTCCTCATTATCAAGAAAATTTGTTCTTTCTATTATATAATATTCCTGAATTCTATCCTCTACGTGAAAATTCTTAAATTTTAGTACAACATAACTCCAAAGGTTTTTATATCTAGTCATGATCATCATGCTCATCAATTTGTTTATCTCGTTGGATTCCGCGGACTCTATTTTCTACCGTCCTTCAGGTTTTGTACTCTTTAATCTAAAATCCAACTATGTCTTTTTCGAGTCGTTCCTACTCATCTTATCTTTTATGATCAAGGAATCTTCACATTCTTCTAATCAACCCGGGTGGATCACGTTAACTTCTATTCCAATTTAGGCTAGCTTAGACAAGGGAGACATGCATGGTTTAGTTTTATGATCCTCGTATTTTCTGTTAGGGTTAAGTCTAGTACCGTACTTTATTCCACATCGTACCTTGGTGGAGTATCTATACAAGCCTACCCACCTTAGCTAGTTACCTAGTCCTGTCAAGCATGGCTGTAAAACCCCTCATAATTTAAAGGAATATTTAAATTATTTTTGGATTTTATTTAATTCTAATTAATTTTTTTCTTATTTATATTATATAAAAGGACTATAGCCAGGGTTGAGTTTGAATATGCAAGACGACTAGAAAGTATGGCATGCCAAGCGTAGTCGGGTGCTTTAACTAGCATGCTAGCCATGTTAGGAATGCCATGGTCATATTGTAATCTCTGTAGGACCGACTGAAGGAACGAGTTGTAAAGCGCAATACTCTAGAGGGGGGGTGAATAAAGTAGGCAGCGGAAATTAACTATTTAAAAATGTTAGTAACAAGATCACAGATAATATATCACAGATAAGTAAATAAAACGTAGAGAGTAGAGAGCAAACGCAAACACAAGGATGTATACTGGTTTCCCTCTGTTGAGGACTAGTCCAGTCGGAAGAACTCTAGCTTCCAGTTGAATCCACTATGGAAAATAACCACAAGTTTTCATCCGAAGATCTTGCAACTTCTACAACGCGAGCTTTGATCCGAAGTACTCGACCAACTTCAATTGTGAAGTGTGTAACTTCAATCAAGCCTCCGATTACAACCACTCTGAAATTTCTAGACCGTACCGCACTGGCAAATCGACTAGAGGATTGTAACTGGCTTGGGATTTGAAAAAGAAAAGCTCAGAATACTTTGGAAGAAGTAGTAGGCTGATAGAGAAGAGATATGAAAGTGAAATGGTGAGTTGAAATGATCGAAATCCTTCTCTATTTATAGTTTTTCCAAAGGCGGAATTCTGACAGAATTCGGGCAGAATTCGGGCAGAATACTATGAGAAAATCTCGGTGGGATCAGTAACTGCAGGAAGACCAAGTTCAAAAAGCAACGTTCACTAACCGAACTCTGGCCGAACTCTGGCCGAATTCTGGCCGAACTCTGGCCGAATTCTGTCCGAGTTCTGTTGGAGTTCTGTCAGGGTTTTTACAAATTGGTTTTGGGCCTTTTGAAAAGTCAAACAGTTAGGAAGTAGTTTGGGCTTTTGTAAGTGGGCTTGTTTTCAAAACGAAAGGGTATTTTGAAAACGTTTCTTGGGTAGCCTATTTGCCAGTACGATGCAGTTTACATCGTATTCCTAGACTCAATAAATATGCAAAATACATTAACGAAAATAGGAAAACCAAGAGCCCTTTGATGACGCCTTTCTTCAAATATTTGAGCAGACTTGAAGACGCCTTTTTCCTTTGACGGTGGTCGTCCAAAGATAAACAGATCTGGAAATCTGAATACCTTTCGGGGCTTCGCCCCCGAACCCCTGACGGGGGGCGCTGCCCCCTCGACCCCTGTCCGCTGACCGGGCAGCGGAACCCCCGATGCGAGGCCCCGGATAGGTCGTTAGGCGGTTCAGAGAAAACTTCTTGTATAACGCCGTCTTTGGCCCATCATTAATTCTTCATTGCATATGTCCTGGTTTGATCATGCTTGATCATGCTTACAGCATGTCTACAAATACATGTTAGACAAACAAACCAACATGATACAAGCATAGCAATATGATATAGAACATTTAGGACAATGCTAAGTTTAAGTAGCAACATGATAGTGATTACATGAATATTAGTGACGTCGATATGTTAAACTTAATTGATTAGCCATATTCAAAAACATGAAATAATCATTGGGCTAACAATCTCCCCCTTTTTGATTATGGCAAATCCTTTAAGTTTAATATATATACAATAGATGCATGTATCACTAATAAACACATAATACTAAAAGATTGTATGCAGACTTAAACTTATTTCTCCCCACTTAAACTTATTTCTCCCCTTTGACATGATCAAAAATAAGCTCCCCCGTAATTAAAGCTAAGATGATCTCAAGCATAAGTAAATGAGGAAAGCATATCATGATCAAGGATTAGGAGAACAGTGAAACGACAAGTATGTAGAAAAATGCGTAACTAAAGTAGAAAAACTTATCAAAACACAAAATAGTTGGTTGAACTTAAAAAAATGGAAAGCAATCAATTCATAGTTTAACAAAATGTGTTTTGAAATAGACCAAAAAAAAATATATCAATATAGTAGGAATCAATCATTGGTCATAAATGAATCATGAGGAATAAAAATTCGCAGATCTAGTATGTACCAAAAAAAAAAAAAATAATGAGACTTTTAACAATGATCACAAAAAAATATGATTCATAATTTGCCCATACAAATTAGTGAATCAATTCCATAAAGAGTATAATCATCGAAAAGGAATCAAAATATGTATACTAGAATCTATGCAAAATCTATACCAAAGTCCATGCATTTGAATTCAATTACCTTAGCATGATATATGAATATACATTAGATAAACATGAAGGTAATGAAGACAATATACTTGAGAAGGAGAAATTCAGTCGACTTGAATGCTCCCCCGCAAAGTATGATCAGTCTAAATATAGATAATCATGAACTTTGAGAAAAATCTCAATAAGAAATGCCAAATTAGTTTAAACTCAAAAGGATTATCAATAAATTAAATATATATTTGGCAAGATAACTTTTAGAAACTCGAATGAGAGAATTAAAAGTAATAATAATAATAATAATATATTATCTCATCTAATACAAATCCAAAAATCATGAACAACTCAACAAGATATTTTAAGTGTATATGTCCATGATGAACTAGTTATACCACATATTAAGGGCATAAAGGAATTGAAACAATTAATTTGCTCCCCCTTAAAATATGCGTATATAGTTCAAAAATAATTTATATGCATAAAATAGATAAAAGAAATAATCACAAGATCTAAGGAATATCCAAGATATGCATCTTTTCTTTCCTTTGATCAAAAGCATATAAAATTCCAAACTCAAAACAAATATCATCTTTAGGCAAGAAAAGAAATCCAATAAATGTTTAAAGATGAACAAACAAAATATATCTCCAATATATATATAAAAATATTTTAATACATAAAAAGATTTTAAAAACTGTCTTTAATAAAAACATTTGAGTACCAGACAGATTCAATAAATCAAAAATAAATCAAAAAGTCTTTTCAAAAATATGGAATTTATTGTGAAAAACAGTCTTAATAAAAGTTCGAATGCGTCCATTTAGTCCTTAGACTGAAAGCTGTCGATTCGAATCACGAAAATAATTTCAATAAAAGAATCCATAAATCATAAATAAATCCATTTGAACAAATAAACACAACTAGATAAATGTCCAAAGAAAAGTGTATTCTAGATATATGGCATGTCAAGGGGCTAATTGACTTGAAACAATTAACTACTCCACCTTTACATGGCTATATCAAATAATAATATAGATAAAAATTTTAAAAATAAAATTCAGAGACATATTTTCGGAAGTAGAAAACTAATTCAAAAATATTAGGTCTTCTTATCAAAGTTCATTTCTTCCCTTTTAAAGCCTTAGCACGGTGTCCACCTGACAACCGTAAGGTTTAAAAAAAAGAAACGCTTTGAGAGAGAGAGAGACATTCAATATGCATGACTTCTTCCCTGCAAAGAATTACTGTTGTAGACAGTAAGTAACTTGAATAAGAAGATAATAATATAAAGCTCAAAATCATTAATATTATGAATATTACACAAGCTAAAGATGAAATCACAATACCATAATATTCAATGAGTAATACGAAAAAATAATCATCTTTAGACAAAAGAAGAAATATCTATTAAATGAACATTTAAAAATAAAACAATCAAAAGATATTTCAAAATAGCATGATGAATAATCGTATAAGTCAAAAGATGACATAAATTGATCTATGCTATAGAATCTCACAATCTACAAGATAGATCAATAAATGCTACCTTTTGTGAAAATATAAAGAGAGAATATTATCCATCAAATCTAAAATCCATCAGATAACAAATGCAACTAGATCTCAATAAATCTTTAGTTTATAAAGCGTTGATCAATCTTGGGTTAGCTGTAGGGGTACTGTCCTAGTTAACGGAGGTTCACCGGGGAACACTTAAGTACCGCTTCGCTTCGACCGTAGTCGTGGTGACAGACAGACCCTTTATAGGCTTGTACCCAAAACAAATCTATTCTTTAATAATCGAGGATTTAAGAAGAATTAGTGTAATATAAAAAATATATTATATGGACTTAAAAATGTAGCATATAGCATAAGATGTATCAATTACATTTATCCATATGTGCTACAAAATCATTGGGTAACAATAAAATATAAAATATTTGTAAACCAAAATATAGAATCTAGATACGTTGATATATTCTGGAACCTAGAGGACTGGGTTCAGTACCTTGGATCCAGAACTAGACGATAGTTGCAAGTAGACCTTAATAAATCTTAAGTCTATAAAGTATTGATCACTTCGGGTTAGCTGTAGGGGCCGGTTCCCAGCTAGCGGTAGTCCGAAGACTAGTGTACCGTGTCGCTTCAGGCTATTTACACCTGTATGACAGAAGGACCCTTTCGGCTTGTTCCCAAAGTGATTTCTACTCTTAAGAACTTAGATTCAAAGGAATATATGCAGTATCATCGAACATCGTCGAAATCCAGAATCCCTAAAAGTAAAAGTCCAAAGAATGGTTTATCAAGATCAAGATATTTAAAAATATCATGTATCCAAAATGTCAACCAAAAAGCCAAGAAAATAAAAACATCAGTAAAAGAGGCTTTGAGGAATAAGCTAATAAAGATAAGAACAAAAAAAAATTGATAGCTTAAGTATGAGATAAGCACAAGTTTTTTTAAAAAAAAACTACTTTTTAAAATAATATAGAACTTGAACTTAACTCATATATCCCCATAAAGATATTTATACAATATAAGAAACATGAGCAATATGAAAATAAATTATTCATGTATCCTTAATAAGCAAAAAAAATCATAAGATCAAAAACATGCTTAAATAAACTTTATCAGTAATTGATTCATAAGAAGTTAATCAAAATAAAATTTGAGAATCAATAGTGAATATATTATGCATGCACAAGGTTAAAATAAAATATATGTATATACTTTTCAAGTAAATAGGAGACTTGTGCTAAACATACATACTCACAAAATACCAATCAAAGTAAATATGACATGTTAAAGATAAATCAGTAAGAAGTGACCATTAAAAAATATTAAATACAGAGAGTCAAAAAATATTAACCAAAACAAAATTAAGCTCCAATAGACTAGAGTGGTATGCATGCTTCAAGGATAAAACTAAAATAAAGAGCATACCTAGATAAAAGTGTCACACTATTGAAAAATAAACACTATATAGTGTGAACTAAACATTTAAGTTAGACAATAGTCAAGCTAGGATTATGTCTCATATTGATTCAAACAATAAACAATTAAAAGATATCAATGAAAGCTAATAGCAGGACATCAAAAAGAACATGCTAGATATTAGAAACTATTTAGAAAGCATGTTACCGAAGTGGTTCTAGTGACCACACTTCTGTTGGTGCAATTGCATGGAAGATGACCTTTGTAGTTTTGCAATCACCAACATGTTTCATGGTTCTATTTGATATAAGAAGTTTCACCTGCAATATTAGGTGAAGACTTTGGTATCCAATAATTAGATCCACATTTGTTAGCTTTGGGAACCCATTTGCACAAGTTCATATCAACTAGTTTTCTAATCTGACAATAATTAGAAACATGTCCATTCATACCACAATAATGACAGAAAGAATTAACATTAGTACTATGTACAGCAGTATGAGAATGTGCAGTAGTGTGATATGATGTACGTGGATACTTGTAATAGAAAGCATGGTTGTGTGAAGCTTTAGCTTTGCTTGCTTCCTTTCTAAAAGATCTGACATGTGTGACTTTGTGATGTGCTAAGTGTCCTGTGTTAGACTGAGTCGTAGGTTGTATTACCTGCTTCCCAAGTCTAATCTCTAACTTTTTAGAGTTAGCACAGATCTCATCATACTTAGCAGAAAGAGCATCAATTCTACATGAAGCAATAGAATACTTCTTCTTTTCTGATTCTAATTCCTCCTTAAGTTTAGCATTTTCTTGAGTGCTTTTCTCAATGCAATCAAGTGCCTCATGCAATCTAAACTTTAGTGTGGAAATCTCAGTAGAATTATCAGAAGTAGAAGTATCTCTAGCATCATTCAATAAGCAAGTAAGCTTTTCAATCTCACGCTTATAGGATCGAATATCCTTTCTAGCTTGCTTATATTTATCTAATACTTTCTTGTGTTCTTCTAACAGATCACTGAAAGCATCAGATAAATCATCATAAGAAAATTCACTCTCTCCAGAAAAAGAAATATTTTGTACCTCGTTAGATAATGCCATTGAGCATAAATTTGCAGCTTGATGAGGTCTCTCTTCTTCTTCATCATCTTCTTCTTCTTCTTCTTCTTCAGAAACACTTGCTTCGCTTTCACACCATATGCCCGATGATCTTCCTTCATTTAATTGTTCACAGTGACTCTCCTTTCTTGTAGTAGTACAATCTTCTTGGATGTGGTCTATCTTCTTGTAGTTTTCACATACAAGCTCTTCTTCGTATAAGGGATGATGCTGTACTTTAAATCTAAATTTCGTCATGCAAATATTTGCATCATTATGAAGATTATCCTTCTCTCTGAATTTGCTAGCTTTGCTTTCATACCTGCACTCATAAGTAGCTTCAAGAACTTTCCAAATTTTATGAGATGTTGTGCAAGTAGAAATAAGATTGAATACATTTGTGTCTACAGCACAATAAAACATATGCATAGCTTTTGCATCAAGGCTAGCTAACTTCTTCTCTTCATCCGTGTAACTATAATAAGGCTTATTGATTATAGAGGATGTAAGAATAGAAGTGATAGTAGGCTTTTTGTAGCCGGTGACAACAATTGACCATAAGTCAAAATCTAGAGACTTCAAGTAGAAGCTCATCCGTGTCTTCCAATAGCTATAGTTTGTTCCATTAAATAGTGGGAGTCTATTTGAGGATTGCTCTTCAGTTGTGAAGTACATACTTGCCATATGTGATATAGTGATCTATGTAACAGCAGTTATAAATAAAAATATAATAGCAGTGTTACCTCGCTTTACCTGTATAACCCGCTCTGATACCAATTGTATGAACAATTAAGATCAGAATATAATACCTCAAGATGGAGCACGGGCTTTGATAGCTTTATAGAGCGCACCTCTAGTTGCAGAGCCTGCTCTCTAGTTGCAGAGCCTGCTCTGATACCAATTGTAGGACCGACTGAAGGAACGAGTTGTAAAGCGCAATACTCTAGAGGGGGGGTGAATAAAGTAGGCAGCGGAAATTAACTATTTAAAAATGTTAGTAACAAGATCACAGATAATATATCACAGATAAGTAAATAAAAAGTAGAGAGTAGAGAGCAAACGCAAACACAAGGATGTATACTGGTTTCCCTCTGTTGAGGACTAGTCCAGTCGGAAGAACTCTAGCTTCCAGTTGAATCCACTATAGAAAATCACCACAAGTTTTCATCCGAAGATCTTGCAACTTCTACAACGCGAGCTTTGATCCGAAGTACTCGACCAACTTCAATTGTGAAGTGTGTAACTTCAATCAAGCCTCCGATTACAACCACTCTGAAATTTCTAGACCGTACCGCACTGGCAAATCGACTAGAGGATTGTAACTGGCTTGGGATTTGAAAAAGAAAAGCTCAGAATACTTTGGAAGAAGTAGTAGGCTGATAGAGAAGAGATATGAAAGTGAAATGGTGAGTTGAAATAATCGAAATCCTTCTCTATTTATAGTTTTTCCAAAGGCAGAATTCTGACAGAATTCGGGCAGAATTCGGGCAGAATACTATGAGAAAATCTCGGTGGGATCCGTAACTGCAGGAAGACCAAGTTCAAAAAGCAACGTTTACTAACCGAACTCTGGCCGAACTCTGGCCGAATTCTGGCCGAACTCTGGCCGAATTCTGTCCAAGTTCTGTTGGAGTTCTGTCAGGGTTTTTACAAATTGGTTTTGGGCCTTTTGAAAAGTCAAACAGTTAGGAAGTAGTTTGGGCTTTTGTAAGTGGGCTTGTTTTTAAAACGAAAGGGTATTTTGAAAACATTTCTTGGGTAGCCTATTTGCCAGTACGATGCAGTTTACATCGTATTCCTAGACTCAATAAATATGCAAAATACATTGACGAAAATAGGAAAACCAAGAGCCCTTTGATGACGCCTTTCTTCAAATATTTGAGCAGACTTGAAGACGCCTTTTTTCTTTGACGGTGGTCGTCCAAAGATAAACAGATCTGGAAATCTGAATACCTTTCGGGGCTTCGCCCCCGAACCCCTGACGGGGGGCGCTGCCCCCTCGACCCCTGTCCGCTGACCGGGCAGCGGAACCCCCGATGCGAGGCCCCGGATAGGTCGTTAGGCGGTTCAGAGAAAACTTCTTGTATAACGCCGTCTTTGGCCCATCATTAATTCTTTATTGCATATGTCCTGGTTTGATCATGCTTGATCATGCTTACAGCATGTCTACAAATACATGTTAGACAAACAAACCAACATGATACAAGCATAGCAATATGATATAGAACATTTAGGACAATGCTAAGTTTAAGTAGCAACATGATAGTGATTACATGAATATTAGTGACGTCGATATGTTAAACTTAATTGATTAGCCATATTCAAAAACATGAAATAATCATTGGGCTAACAATCTCTTGTATGTTAACCATTCAAATTATGGCACAAATTATATTTTTATTTAATTAATTAGTTAAGAAAGCCTTTATGACTTTTTAGGAGATTTGGTTGCACCAAACCTTCCCAAACCTCTTCCAAGACAAACCCAACCCTATTTAGGCATGTTGGGCATTAATAAATATTAATAATTACATATTTTTGTATTTAATTTAGATTTTGGATTGTATTTCATAGATATAATTAATTAGTTCTATCTTAGGAAAGACCTTTTTAAATCCTCAATCCAATCAATTAGTCAACTTACCAAACAACCAAATCATGCCATAGTGGACCCCCACCATAGATTTCGGCCAAGCGACCTCCCATGGCCGAACACCCCATAGGAAATGGATTCTTACTCCTTTTCATACATGCAACCCAATAAAGCCCATATATATACATCAACTTAGCCCAAACGCTAATCCTAACTTAATTTCTCCTTTCTTTCCACCTCCATAGCCGACCACCCCTTTCTCTCTCCATATTTTTGGCAGTACTTCTTCCCCCATAGCCTTCATACATCATCTCCTCCATTGCACATCTCTCCATCCTTCACAAAAACTTATCTCCTCCATCATACATCCCCCAAACCCCTCAAAACAAACCCTAAAAACTCCATCTTCTCCATCCAACCATCTATAGCCATTGCCAACCCTTCTATACTCACCAAAAGAGGATTAACAAGTAAGGATAGCGAGAAAGGTTGGAGCATTGTCGAGGAGATGTCGTCACAACCTCTCTAGCACGGACCTTTAGTAAGAAATCCAAATCTTTCCATCTCAAACCCTTAATAAAATTTTGTAGAAAATATTTTATTAAATCTGTAGAAATCATATTTTGATGGCTTTTTTTTATGTATAATCATCCATAAAAGTTTCATGAAATATAGGCATAATATTCATGTTTTGGTAGGATCAAAATTAACCCCATTGTGAAGAAACTATAAGTTATTGGTGCCTATTATTGAAACTGAATTTTTATGTATGTTTATATAATTAAATTAGGATTTTTAAGTATTTTTTCATGATTTTAGCAACTCAAATCTGGTCGAAAAACTTGTAGGTCAAAACTAGCTAATTTCAGATAACCGACTGACCTAGAATGTCCCAAACTTGTAGTATAACTCAACCCTTTGTACCTCTGATATTATTCTATGAAATAAAGTATTTTATTGCTGTTTAAAATATTTTTTGGTTATTTTAGTAATTTTGAGTCATTAACTATGTTCCGGGCGAGTTTCAGGTAGACTAGCTGACTTAGTAATTAACCAGTCGTAAATGTCTTTAAAAATATTAATTCTGGAATTTCAGAGATAAATTTATATAAAATTAGTTAAAATATTATTTTTATAATTTTTATATGATTTTTAAGTATGTTATTGAAGTAGGGGCATAACCGACTAATTAAAAGTTAGAAACCCTAAAACTGTGTTTCGTTGTCTCGTGGAACATGTGTGTGATTGTATGGATCTAAATGGTTCCACGAGAGATTGAATATAATTTTTATACATTAATTTGACTAATTAAGTTGTATCGTAAGTTTCGTAAGTAGTGACTTAATCTAGTTAATTAATTATCTAGGAGCGTCGGGTTCCGGAGGCGTGGACGCGGGAGCGGCATTTCATATTTACAGCACGGAATCAGGCAAGATACCTTGCCACCTTTCTCTGTGATTTATATATTCTTATTTTTAGTTGTTATTTTCAGTATTTCTTATTTGTTGATATTATAAAACCTTGCATCCAAGTCACATTTGGGTGCAAGCGACTTTATCGGTCGTTTTTCCCATTTTTATTTATTATTCTTGCATTGACTTAGTCTAGTGACCATCCCTTTGTTGATGAGGTATTGGTATATCTCATATGGCCTTGACACATACTTTATCATGTGATATGAGTCACATGTAGGACACGTACTCGCGTAGTCGGCCAGCTACCGATACGTATGTGACGTACGACGGTTAGGAGTAACTACCAATTGATTTGCATGCTAGTAGACTTGGCAATTACTAGAGGTTTCTATGAGTCATGGATGTGACCCTACTAGGCATTGGGTGGGGAGAACAGTTTCTTAACGTATGGGCCATGTATGCACTTTCCTATTATTATCGGTTATCTCCACTGAAGATACGGTCCTGGATCCTAATACCTGATTTCTTGCTGGCCTCTGAAATTCGAGGAATGTGATGCTTTGAGCTCCCTGGTATCCTGATGGGACCATACCTGAGTTCCCACACCTGAGCTAGAGTGCCCATGCATTGAAGGTTTGTTCTTAACTGTATTTTTACTGTAGAATTGGTAGGCACCCTACTGCATGCATCCGCTTTTACTCTCTATTATATATCACAGTTTATACATGTTCTTTATGTATCTCATTATGTCCCTCTAAGGACCTGGTTATCTTTCCAGATGTGTGCTTTGTGACTATTCGTAGATGTTCTAGCCAAGGTCGTGATCTTCTCCATTTCTTCGAGGATGATTTCTCTTGGTTCGTTTTGCCATTTTTCGATCATTTTCTTATATATCTTCTTTCATTTGAATTGGTTGGTAGTGGATTTGTCTCTGTCCAACTACATGTATAAATGATAAATTCTTGAGTTGATTATAATATTATTCTTTATTATTGTGGATGAGATTTAGTTATTATGGTTTACTGTATTTCACAGCTTATGTACACGTACGAGGTTCCATATATTGGAGTATACTTTTGTATGTGTATAGTTGTCATAGATACGTACTTAGTCCTAAGTATTTTGGGAGTAGGACGTTACATGTTTTTGTGGTGGCCCATACAGGTCGAGTTTGTCACTTCGGTTACGTTACTGTACCGACGTGAGCCTTCATATAGGATTAGGATATAGGAATCTCATCCACAAGCTTGACTTCCTCCCTCGATTCCAAATCTCAAACTCTCGTCCGATTACCTTGACTTCCTTCTGCTTGATTCCTTTAATTATAAATCTTATCTTCTTTCGTGCTGAATAGAGAGGTTAGGAGATAACTCATACGAGTATACTTGTTATATTCCTCAGTTACTCTATTAGTTGACTTTATAAGTTGAGCAACATGACTACAACCTACCACCCGTATCCTTGTAACCTAGTATTAAAGTGTAACAAAGTGATAATAAATATATGCTAGTATGGGAGAGATGTTTACCTAGAATCTTGTAGCCCATACCCATTGGTCAACCAAGGCCTGATACAATAACCACTAGGACGACTGTATACGCAAGCACACCGGATAAGACATAGATCCTTGTGAAACTAGAACTATTTATTACTACTTCCAATGTATTCTTCCGTACTTATACTTTAAATTACCATGAATGACGACACTATTTATAGCCTAGTTTTGCAAGCTTATTCTTGTCGAGCTTGTTCAGGACAAATGTATACTGGGGATGCCCACAAGCATTTTGTCTAATTAGAATCAATGTATTATGATCTGATCAACCATAGTGCACTTGGTTCGCTCTTCATATGATTATCCCACGTGGATTGAGATATAGAGGTATCTAGGATCTCATCTGCGACTGCATTGACAATTTTACTTGAATAACACATTCGCCTTTGAATCATATAATTGTATTCAATGATATCTTTCTTGAACTCTTTATTGCTTTTGTCTTTCACTGATTAGAAAGACGAACGCTCGTATTTGATAGATAGATATAGAGTATCCCCGTGGCTATGGTAGTTACATAAACAAGTATAGCAACCATCGGCCAAGCAATATAACTACAACCTTGCCTAAAGTTGCTCGTCCTTCCCTCGACCCTAATACTAATATCGTGACCTTCTAGTCATTTGAGCTTGAAAAATGTGTAAGATCTTACCCTTGGTTAAACTACGAACCTAGGAGAATATCTAATCTCTAGGAATCAATTATTGTGAGTCTCCAAATATTTATGTTGATTCTTGGCTTAACTAGCAACCCGTATGCATTAACTCAAACCTTACTTGACTAGGCCCCCACAGTTTAGACAGAGAAGAATAGACCAAAATAAGGACAAGCATTGCAAGGACTGTGGTAGACACCCATTCTAAGATTAGAGATTCAGCAGATATTACTCTAGGTACAGAATTCTATTATCAAAGAAGTGACTTAGTATTAGAACAACACATTCACCAGTTTAGCCAAAATCTGTGGCATAACGCCCTGTCATTATGTTGTATTAGTAATCAACAAGTGATGCATGAGTACTACATTCAATACCTCTAGAACCTTTGTGGCTATAGTCTGGCAGGTTTGACACAAATAGAAATTTACGACTTAGTAGTTAGAGATCTTTTCCATGACGTGCTTTAGAGTTCGTTATCCCACCGATAGACTCTCGTATACCATGGACAAGTGGGTCATTCCAACTTATCGACTCAGATACCACTGTGCGCGATTATTTCCATTTATTAGGACTCGGGGTACGATCCTCGAAACTAATTCACAACTACCCTATCATGTTATCGATCACATCGTAACTTATTATTACTAAAGGTCAAGGTACGATGTTGTGACCCAAATATTCCTAACCTCATTATTCCTAAAACCATATCCTAGTCTCTAGAGTGAATAGAGTGTAAGCTATTCTTACTTTTAGGAATTAGGGGATCATTGATTTTTGAGGTAAATTGGTTCTCACTAGGATGATAAATTAGTGACTCGTGAACTCCCACTTTCTTTTTAGATCTTTTGGTGTCCCTTACCATGACTTTGATATTTGGAGTGTCATACTAGCTGTTACCTTCCAACAAAATTCATATGTAAAACTTAAACAAGTCCACCTTCAAGTAGATATATCATGTCCCACTCAAACACATCTCCTTACACTCTATTATTATAATATGACTTTCAGGTCAAAAGGGACTAGCGATGACCCTTACCATAACACCGATGTGCTTTCCGACTGCAGTTAGAGATCCAAACTTGACTCAAATTTTTTGGCCAATATATGGTTGTGATCTACTTGAAGCCCTCTACGCACATGCCACTAGTGTGCCACTCAATAGAGGCCTCGTGTGCACTTAAACACAAAAGTCACGGAAGGAGCATCTCATGACTTACAGAACCTATTCTACCAACCCGACGAGAAATTTACCCAACCACTTGAATTTGAACCTATTATACATTAGCCTAACCTAATAGGGATGGTTCAAAATTCTACGAAGTTTTGTCCAGCCACTATAGATTAAAATTTAAAGTTCATGCAATAAAAGATTGAAGTCCAATTAGGGAACCTATTGAGACTCAGTTAAACCCATCATAGCCTATCTCCAAATTGGGACTATAAAACCAAACTTGATGAAATAGTCCCTCATCCCTATTATGTAGGCCCTACCTCTCGGCTCACTAATTCTCCTTCCATAGATTTCGTAACTACATCTCTTCGTAGCCTATGTTATGCATCTCTCAGAACCAACTTGCTTCCGGATATACTTGACCAAGACCTCTCATATTGTCTTGACCAAACATAGTTAAATGTGGGCCATATTAAATAGATAATACTTAGACTTTCTACAGTCTGTGACTATGATTGGAAATACCTCATACTTTTATATACCTCCTTGAAATTTGACCTTCTTAGAAGCCCTATTAATGTGATTTCCTCGATTAACCACCTTCTATAAGTTGGGTAGAACACTGAACTTATTATACTCTATCTCTCAGAATGGGATTACAATCGTGACTGCTCTTCCGTCTGTATGGAATTTATGAAATAATCTTTTATTTTGCATTTTATATCTCTTTGCTCGTGCGTTTAGATAACTACGGTAACATATTGCAACCTAAATTCTTCAAGTCAATCATAGAATCGTTTTTGTTTAAATCAAGAGCAAAAATTTTGAGGCAAATAGATCGCAAGCCTCTCTAAGAAACATAAGATTTTGGAATTAGCAAGTGGTTGGAAATGATTGGTTCCAATTAGATTAATAATTCAATGGTTCATAACGTCGACCCATATTCGTATCATTTGATACCTTCGACCGTGATTTTGATCATTGAAGCACAACACTAGCCTTTTCCTTTCGACAAAGTTCACACTTACGAACTAGACTAGTCATGCTACTCACATGACATACATGTCCCACACAAACGAACTTTTCAGTGCTCTATTTAAATTACACCACGTGTATGAAACATTGTTTCCTCAAAACAAACCATAGAGACACAAATTTGATCTATTCGATTTTACCCATACAAATATCGACCCATTCCCTCAACTAAACTGAATACTTAAGATCTATGTAAGATGTAGCATACCTATGACATATGCCTTCCAACAAGCAAGCGCATGCCTCCTATACAACACCTGACATCAGCCCACACTATTCGTTATGACTTAGAGTTTTCAAAACACTTGCCTAATCATATTCTATAGCCTAGGTTCTTTAATTATCATCGATTCTCATCACTTGGCCATAAATTCTTCTTCCCTATGTTTTCAAGCTCACTTCTTAGTTTTCTATGTTAGACGTAGAACGAATCCTTCTGAACCGACATACCTTAGTATATTCAAACACGAGGTCGTTACCAGCTTGTCAGAAGCATGACCCCTAGAGTGGCAATATTTGATTGTAGTAACTTACTTATAGTTGTTATTGACCAAGAACGTCATGGTGTTATCGAGGCTCACTTAGAATCCAAGACTGCGGTCAGAAGTGTCTATTATTCTCGTGCCCCTCCCTAGAAATTGTCCTCCTCAAAGTCTTGTAATGACGATGATCTTTACGGGTGGGCAACTTCTATAAGTTGGGTAGAGTCTGGAAGGAAGGATACCCCATCTTGTAGTATATGAGGTCAATTGGGATTCCTATGACAACCACCCCTCCATCCTTTCAAAAATTGAGCTACGATTTGATGTACCTACTCTCCCTCCGTACAAAAATCTCGTATTCTTGATATTATGATTATTTTTAATTTCGAGGATAAAATTATCATAAGTTGGGTAGGATGTAAAACCCCTCATAATTTAAAAGAATATTTAAATTATTTTTGGATTTTATTTAATTCTAATTTTTTTTCTTATTTATATTATATAAAAGGACTATAGCCATGGTTGAGTTTGAATATGCAAGACGACTAGAAAGTATGGAATGCCTAGCATAGTCGGGTGTTTTAACTAGCATGCTAGCCATATTGGGAATGCCATGGTCATATTATAATCTCTTGCATGTTAACCAATGGCACAATTTATATTTTTATTTAATTAATTAGTTAAGAAAGCCTTTATGACTTTTTAGGAGACTCGGTTGCACAAAACATTCCCAAACCTCTTCCAAGCCAAATCCAACCCGATGTAGGCTTGTTGGGAATTAATAAATATTAATAGTTACATATATTTGTATTTAATTCATATTTTGGATTGTATTTCATAGATATAATTAATTAGTTCTATATTAGGAAAGACCTTTTTTAAATCCTCAATCCAATCAATTAGCCAACTCACCAAACAACCAAATCATGCCATAGTGGACCCCCACCATAGATTTAGGCCAAGCAACCCCCCCATGGCCGAACATCCCATAGAAAAAGGATTCCTACTCCTTTTCATATATGCAACCCAATAATAGCCAATATATATACATCAACTTAGCCCAAACCCTAACCCTAATTTAATTTCTCCTTTCTTTCTACCTCCATAGCCGACCACCCCTTTCTCTCTCCATATTTTTGGCAGCACTTCTCCCCCATAGCCTCCATACATCATCTCTGTCACGCCCCGATCCCGCAGAGTCCTTTCGTCTTCGCTTCGGACTCTGTGAGACCGTTCGTCCTCGCTAAGGCGTGATGCCGTGCAAGCCTAAGTTGCACTTGCACAAGGCCAAGACCTGAAGCAAGACAAGATAGACAAGGTTGACAATACGCAGCGGAATGTATCGCAGATAATTGAAGCAGCAGCGGACATATTTCAGAATACATGCATTGAACACAATGGTAACAAAAAACAATTCTCTTTATTGATTTCATTTGAACAGATTACAAGCTCTCGATTCTCTCTGATACAATGTGACATTCTCTCAGAACTTTACAGATTATAATGATCCCGTTCCCATACATTACATCCCTTTATATACAAAACCAAACTCTTGCAACAGATGTCATCTCTTGGCATCTCTTCTGATTTCTGGCTCCCGAGGATGAGGCTCGGGCTATCGCTTCGGACTATCCTTTTCGATGCATAGTGCACCTGCATGCAGACTGATAGTGGGTCAGTATATCAGCATACTGGTGATTTGTGGATAAAGAGATACATTTGTCTGAAACGATCACTGTTTAATTAGTGAGAAAACGTTTCTTTTGATGTGATCTTGCTAGTTTTATCTAGATTCATTCCATGCATATAGAGTCAGTTTACATTCTTTTGAAAACATCTTTAAAAAGCCACAGTTCATATCATTTCAAGCATAAAAGGGACTATTCAATTCTAGCACGATGACTATTTATTTCATGTGCAGTGCGCAGCGTGTTTCATGAGCATATTCATTCCTTTGATCAAGCAACTCTTACGGATGATTATAAGCACGATATCATATCTTTTCTTTGATTCAAGACATTCTAAGGGTCAGATTACAAGCATGATATTACATCTTTTCTTTAGCGAAATATAGCACTTCTTGGTAACAGATTAATCTCTGCAAGCAATTCATATAGCAAAACTCAAGCAATACATGTTTATCACTTTTCAGTGATTCTTACCATAGCCGACCGTCCATCCCTGCACAAGACAAGGATTAGCATAAACATTATAAAACCAACATTGTCATTCCCTGTTCGTCTCTACATCGTTAGCTCTTTGCAAAACATATGATAGACACATGCAGACCGATTGGCAGCTGTGACTCTCCGGTTCAGTTCTGTACCAACAAACACCTATCTATATGATGGTCCATAGGAAACTCATGATTAGCCGCTGTGACTCTTGGGTTCAGCTCATCGCTAAGGACATTGATGCAACACCCGAGGCCCTTGCACCTCGTAGTGTCCAGACAATCTCTCCTAGGTCGATCAGCTCCCAGTACCCTAGAAACTGTCGAGAGATCTAGTGACCTTGTATACATGTTGTCCGAGACCAATGCATGAATACAATATCTAGCAGATAAACTCTTTGAGGGGCAATGGTTCATCTTTCTATATATCAATCTTTGTAACAACAGAGCTATGACTCTGTCTTCTCTTTTTGTAACAACAGAGCTATGACTCTGCCTTCTTTCTTTTTTGTGATCTTAGAGCCGAAGCTCCTACATAATTCTTTTCTTTTACAACATATACAAGTTTGTCTGTACATGTCTAGCATTCAAAGCATATTTGAAGGACAAGCAATGATCAAGCATTCAATTCAATTTATTTGTCTTCTCTTATCCTATCCAGCATGACAAGCATCATTTCAGTTCTTATTAGCAGGCAACGAGTCTTCTTATTAGCATACAGATTATTTTATTTCTTGTTCTTAGCATGGCAACATATGAAATCTCTTATAAACATACATAGTGGTTACCGTCTTGTTATTAGCAACAATATTCATTCAAAATCTCAGATTCTTAATCGACGCAAGCGAATCATAAAATGAGACTTTGTCCACTCACCCAGATTAATCATCTTCTGTTGTAGAGCCAGCAATCCGATCTTTCTGTCTATCTAGTGCCTTCGCGGAGCGGGGCACTACATAATTACCCACCGAAAAGAAGTTTCGTCCTCGAAACTTAAGAAGAAACTTACGATATCCTTAGCAGCGATAGTCCTCATCCTTTGACATCATCAATCCATGAAATTACAATTCAGATCATATCAAAACTCTTATTCAATCAAGCATTTCAATCTCAATCAATCAAATCGATAAAACATTTGTCGACATCATAAAAATATTTACGGACTTATTGTATGGAACGTTCATCTCATCATTGATATCGAATAGGCAAAGGAAATTTTGATCAGAAGAACATGTACGAATTCAATTGAATCAAAATTGGCCAGAGGATCGTGTTGCTCTGATACCATTCTGTCACGTCCCGATCCCGCAGAGTCCTTTCGTCCTCGCTTCGGACTCTGTGAGACCGTTCGTCCTCACTAAGACGTGATGCCGTACAAGCCTAAGTTGCGCTTGTACAAGGCCAAGACCAGAAGCAAGACAAGATAGACAAGGTTGACAATACGTAGCAGAACGTATCGCAGATAATTGAAGCAGCAACGGACATATTTCAGAATACATGTATTGAACACATTGGTAACAAGAAACAATTATCTTTATTGATTTCATTTGAACAGATTACAAGCTCTCGATTCTTTCTGATACAATGTTACATTCTCTCATAACTTTACAGATTACAATGATCCCGTTCCCATACATTACATCCCTTTATATACAAAACCAAACTCTTGCAACAGATGTCATCTCTTGGCATCTCTTCTGATTTCTGGCTTCTGAGGATGAGGCTCGGGCTATCACTTCGAACTATCTTTTTTGATGTATAGTGCACCTGTATGTCGACTGATGGTGGTCAGTATATCATCATACTGGTGATTTGTGGACAAAGAGCTACATTTGTCTGAAACGATCACTGTTCAATTAGTGAGAAAATGTTTCTTGTGATGTGATCTTGCTAGTTTTACCTAGATTCATTCCATGCATATAGAGTCAGTTTAAATTCTTTTGAAAACATCTTTGAAAAGCCACAGTTCATATCATTTCAAGCATACAAGGGACTATTCAATTCTAGCACGATGACTATTCATTTCATGTGCAGTGTGCAGCGTATTTTATGAGCATATTCATTCCTTTGATCAAGCAACTCTTACGGACGATTATAAGCACGATATCATATCTTTTTTTTGATTCAAGACATTCTAAGGGTCAGATTACAAGCATGATATTACATCTTTTCTTTAGTGGAATATAGCACTTCTTGGTAACAGATTAATCTCTGCAAGCAATTCATATAGCAAAACTCAAGCAATACATGTGTATCACTTTTTAGTGATTCTTACCATAGTCGACCGTCCATCCCTGCACAAGACAAGGATTAGCATAAACATTATAAAACCAACATTGTCATTCCCTGTTCGTCTCTACATCGTTAGCTCTTTGCAAAACATATGATAGACACATGCAGACCGATTGGCAGCTGTGAATCTCCGGTTCAGTTCTGTACAAACAAACACTTATCTATATGATGGTCCATGGGAAACTTATGATTAGCCGCTGTGACTCTTGGGTTCAGCTCGTCGCTAAGGACATTGATGCAACACCCGAGGCCCTTGCACCTCGTAGTGTCCAGACAATCTCTCCTAGGCCGATCAGCTCCCAGTGCCCTGGAAACCGTCGAGAGATCTAGTGACCTTGTATACAAGTTGTCCGAGACCAATGCATGAATACAACATCTAGCAGATAAACTCTTTGAGGGGCAATGGTTCATCTTTCTCTATATCAATCTTTGTAACAACAGAGCTATGACTCTGTCTTCTCTCTTTGTAACAATAGAGCTATGACTCTGCCTTCTTTCTTTTTTGTGATCTCAGAGCCGAAGCTCCTACATAATTCTTTTCTTTTACAACATATACAAGTTCGTCTGTACATGTCTAGCATTCAAAGCATATTTGAAGGACAAGCAATGATCAAGCATTCAATTCATTTTATTTTTCTTCTCTTATCCTATCCAGCATGACAAGCATCATTTCAGTTCTTATTAGCAGGCAACGAGTCTTCTTATTAGCATGCAGATTATTTGATTTCTTATTCTTAGCATGGCAACATGTGAAATCTCTTATAATCATACATAGTGGTTACCGTCTTGTTATTAACAACAATATTCATTCAAAATCTCAGATTCTTATTAGATGCAAGCGAATCATAAAACGAGACTTTGTCCACTCACCCAGATTAATCATCTTCTGTTGCAGAGCCAGCAATCCAATGTTTCTGGGCCACTACTGGATATACACACTAGTAAGTACATTTGCCCCTACCTCGGCCACCCTGAAGCTAAAAAATATATTTGGTTGTCCAATACACCTATTGATAGTCTTCCTCTCCCATGAACTGTGCAAGTCATATCCACGACTCAGACAATCCGTATCTCAATATGAGTCTTTTACCTAGACACCATCTAACATTATATGTACAGACACACGAACTGTGAGACTCGTCTCACAGTATTTGTTTTTGAATACAGATACATAATTTATACCGTATTCTGCATTTTTTTGGATTTCGAAGAACCGGAAGAAAACTTGATTTTTGCGACTTTTCTGTGAGACCGGCATACCGCCGGCATACCGATCTATTCTGACGGAATGCCGTTCGGACGAGATTTCCACTTTAGATATATTTTTGTTTTGAGATATTTTCATTTAGATATTTTTATGAATAGTGTTTAGATATTTTGATGAATAATGTTGATATATTCTATTATCCATTGGTTTCTTGGTTTTCTTTTGAACGGTTGAGATTAATTCTGATCGAGTCACGGATTATGATTGGACGGACATAATTAATTTACCCTCTCTATATGTATGATTTGATTTCCTTTCATTTTCTCTTTTTACTTTCTCTCCCCACTCTTCATTTCTTCTCGTTTCCACTCCGTATTCCTCGGGAGCTTGGAGCTTGATCTCGAGACCTTAGAGTGTGGTTTCTGAACCCCTTTTGGTGGTGGATATGAAGTTTAGGCTTGGAGCTTTATTAGGCAAGTACATCTTGTCGAATTAATGGACGTCCTTATTCCTTTGTGGTGGTTTTTGTTTTACGTTGCCTTGGTAGTCCAGTACTTTCTACTACTTGCTTTACTAAATATGTTTCTCTTATGAAAATGGTCATTTTGTCCGTTCCGGAAATTTGGTCTGAGCTAGGTTTTCGTTATTTGCTATGTCCATTTACTTTTTCTAGTAGGAAAACTCCGTATTGGAAACGATACCGGAGTGTGTGCCATGAGACTTTGTATACATGCTAGGTACGACCTTCCTCTAGTATTGTTTTCATGGTTATACTGGTTTTAACAACTTTCGGGACGAGTTTTTGTTTCTGAGACTCGTTTCTAGCCTTTAGTATTGCTTCTCGACCAGAATCGACATACCGCCGGTATACTAATGTGTACCAATGAAATACCGATATTGTGATATATGCTAACTTGAAAGTTTCTTTGAAGATAATCGACATACCGCTGGTATACCGATGTGTACCACCGGAATTTTGATTGTGAGCCTACATTTTTACTTGAGAGTTGCTGTGAAGATAATCGGGATACCGCTGGTATACCGATGTGTATCGCTGGATTTAAATTCCTGTACCCAAGTTGTATAAACTCGGATTTTGATTTAAATTCCTGAATTCTTCTTACATATTGCTCTAAAGTACATGCTTTGCTAGTCTACTGTGTTACTTTCTCGTGCTTGGTTGGACCCGATACATGTTCATATCTAGTTTCTTGACAGTGACCCGTCGTGGTGCACCATAGTACATGTTTTCTTTTTCTATATTATTTGATAGTGGCATGTCATGGAGCACTCTTGATTCCAGTACATGTATAGCTCCTTGATAGTGGCTCGTCGTAGCTCAACTCTTGTCTTGATATTGTCATGTCCTGTTGTAGCTTACTGTAACGCATAATCTTGCTTGTCTTGTCTAAGTCTCGAATGTCACATGTCTAGGATGGATTTTACGGAATACCACCCCCAGTATCCTAAATGAAAATATTAGAAATTATACAACTAGCTTGATTATCTAGATCATTGGGTGGTAAGATTTTCCCGGTTACCTGCATCCCTTGTTCCCGGTCTTATATATGTATATGTACATAGGATTTGGAGCTATCTGTCATGATGAGCACTTTTCCAGCACACCGTCGAGTGGAGCACCTCTTTAGGACACATGTATCTTACTGCAGTATGTCTGCTATACTTGTTTTCTTTTGGCTTGGATCAATCGGGTAGTCTGCAGGGCAGGTAACTGGAATTAGATATTTCAAACTTGTATATGTTAGTAATTAGGATTATGACAACCCTAGTTAGCTAAAGTATCGGGTCATACTCATTGCTTGGCCGTGATTGATGGATGGAGTCCATTCTTATCTAGTTTAGTCTTTCTCCAGTTTATCTTATTGCAGTACTTAGTTTCTTGTTATTCTTTACATACTATCCTTCCTTCTACATGCCCGGCTTCACCACATGATCACATGCCAGATTAGCATATATACACACTTGCTACCTTCCTTACATATTTCGAATTTTCCATTCATATACACTGTGGTACCATATTATTATTCTAGTCGCTTTTACTGCTTTATCTGAGTGATATTATGAATTGTATACTGGCTTTAGTTCATAGTTTGGCATCTTTTGTGGTACTTGCTATTAGGGGTCTGACCTCACTAGTTTTGCATGGACTAGATTTAGTTGAGGAGCTCGAGGATCTTTCGGACCTTCCACTCGATGGTGACCATCCGGAGCACCAGGGGGCTTGAGTGGGTGTTTTTTCTCTTACCCACTCTTTTTGTACATAATCTTTTGAGGCATTTAGCCACCGGGTACGTATTTAGCTCATGGTTTGGACTTGACGTTTGGCTTACTGGCCTAAGCATGGTCAGTATATTCCTAGACTGCAGCTAGAGTTGATCATGTATTACATAGTCTCGCTAGTTCTTTATTTTGTATTACTAGCTTCATGATCATTTATATATTAGTTTGGGATGCTTTACTGTCTTATATGCCTGATGATCATATTCTTGTACCTTACTTCTTGCTTGAAATTGAGATTATCTAGGATTATGCGAACTAGGATTGACTGTTGGTTTGTAGCAGTGACCTCCATCTTTACGGCTTATACGTTGCTTCGGAGTACTTGAGTACTTTGGTATACATAGTTGGCCTGGTCCGTCCTTACTTGCCAGTATTCTGGTTCTGGGGCGTGACATAGGTTTTAGTGGTGGCCCATGCAGATCTGATTTATCAGATATGTGGGGGTTGCTGGAAGTTATCTCAGTCACAAATTCTTCCTCATTGATATCCTTCGTATTACTCTTTACCTTTGACATTTGACTTGATATCTGCTTTGATCGTTGATCTTTTCTATTCCCTCGACCAGATCCTTGTCTCCTTAAAATTTCAGGAGCACTATTCCTGGTCCTTCCGATCAGCTTGTTCGGATTCTAGCTATGGTGGGTCAGCTTCCGCCTGTTCCATCCATTCGGGAGGCTCAGCCTCAACATTTAGGGACAGAGTCTAGAGTAGACCGGAGGGAAGAGTAGCCAGTTCTTCCTGTTCAGCTAGCAGTACCAGTTCAGCCAGAGCAGCTAGAGGGTGTTGTTCGAGCACTGGTAGATGTTTTAAAAGATTTTATGGCATCACAGCAGTGTTAAAGCGATGTTCTCACCAATTCTGTCCAGACGGCTTTGGAGAGGGGTGGTGCTCAGGTCTACAATTCTGCGAGCAGCTTCAGGCATTTTCATCCCCCATACTTCTATGGTACAGAGGATGCGATTACGTCTGATACGTGGCTTCAGGATACTGAGGCCATTATGGAGGCGGTTGGGATTCTGGCTAGGGAGCGTGTGGCAGTTGTCAGGTTGCAGCTCCTGGATTTGGCCCGCGACTAGATGGTAGCTCATGAGGTGTCTCTAGCGGCGTCGATAGCTTGGGCAGATTTTAGCGAGAGGTTTCAGACTTGCTATTTTGATATGCTATCGTGTTATGATCTACAGCAGAGGTTCATTGGCCTACGGTAGATGAGCAGGACCGTCGACGGCTATGCGGCAGAGTTTAGCAGGCTCAGTCGGTTTGCCCATTCCTTAGTGGCGACCGAGTTGGATCGGGCGAAGAGGTTCCAGTAGGGACTTCATCTGTAGGTCATACTGGCATTTGAGCAGCATGAGTTCCAGACTTTTGATGCAATGATGAGGGCGACGAGGAGGCATGAGTACACCTCGCAGAGGATCGTTGATAGAGTCGGAGGAAAAAAGAGGCCTCACATTCAGAGGGGATCTTCCTTCTAGTCGTCAGCACCAGCTCCGGCAGTTCGTGCTTAAACGATTGGATCTCCGAGGGGACTGGCTCCGGCGGCTTTCTTTCAGCAGTCGTCTCAGTCGCGTCCTCAGCAACAGAGACAGTCTTCCTCAGTTGGTTGTTCCTATTGCGGTAAGGAAGGGCTTGTCTTATCGGAGTGCCATAGGGCACAGGACTTGTGCCTAGCTTATGGAGCACCGAACCACAAGATAGGGGCTTGTCCCAAGAGGAGTTCGACTGGATCAGCATCCTTCCAGCCAGCAGTTCAGCAGTTTAGGGCTCCAACGCCGATTCAGCAGCAGCAGGCCCAGAGGCCATTACCGATGTAGTCTTAGCAGTTCCAGTAGCAAAGGCCTCAGTAGTATGCTCAGGCTCAGGCTCAGAGGAAGAGGGGTCCAGCAACCGGAGTTCATGGTCAGGCTTTCACGCTTTCTATGGAGTAGGCACTAGCAGTAGGGTTGGTGATCACAGGTAACATTCTCGTTCACTCTCATTCAGCTTTAGCTTTATTTGATTCTGGTGCCTCCCATTCATTTATATCTGCACGATTTGCGACACATATTGGTTTGGAGCCAGAGTCTTTACCTGTAAGGTTGAATATATTTAATGGTAACGGTCTAGTAGGAGTAGACCGAGTCTATGCCTCGTGTAGAGTCATAGTATGTAGGAGAGAGTTTTCCGCTAGGCTGATAGAGTTTTCTATAGGCGATTATGATGTCATCCTAGGTATGGATTGGTTGAGTGTTCGACACGCTTCGATAGATTGCCATGCTGGCAAGGTTATCTTTTGTGTTTCGAATAAGGAGGAGTTCTTATTCTCTAGAGGCGAGGTGGAGTCTTCACCGGCGGTCATATGGATGGCAGTAACCGAGGAGGTTCAGTTGCCCAGAGTAGTTTGCGAGTTTTCCGAGGAGCTTCCAGGTATGCTTCTAGTTCGAGAGATTGAGTACTATATTGATTTGTCACGACCCTCACCCGCTATAAGGGCACGTGTACGTAACAACGCCCAGCCCTCACCGTAAAAACGGCGTGGAACGCTGTAGGTTTTCTACTCTAACACAGTTTATATATAATATCAAAACCAGTCGAGAATATGGTCAACTCCGAACGGAGGACAAGCAATGATAATATATGAGTGCTTAATCACAACTCTAAGATGATAAAGTAAAGACGGAAAAACAAAGACAACAAGACGATAAAATATAACCTGTCAAGTCCAAACACAAATAATATACAAGTCTAAGTCCAAGTCTCTAATACAATCCAAAATATAATATAATAACATAAGTAGCAAGTTGGAGACAAGGTCCAGTCCAAAATGTCTAGTCTAACTAAACTAAGCTAGAGGCTCGTCGGACGGAGCTAAGCCCTGCTGAACTAAGGTCTCCAAATCTACGCCCACTACGTCAACCGGACCGTAGTAGGTAGGATAATCCTCCTCGCCACAATCTGTAAAATTTTGTCAACATATCTAGTCAGGATGGAACGAGCACAAATCTCAATAACAGTTCTAGTTAGACGATATTGAAAATATAGCAGTAATTAGAAAGAATCTACGAGATAAATAATGTGTACATGAATCATGGTAAGGCATGTCAAGTCTGTAATCTGAATTTAAGAACAAAAAAAATAGTATAAATCATGTACAAAAATCTGGAACTATATCTATGTGAGTTTAGTATTAGTTTCAACATGTGATCGGCTTAGAACTTGATACAATGTTTGGCCTGGCTAATCATACGTGAGTGTATGATTAACACTATACAATGATGATACAATATAATCCTGTGGGGTATTGATCACATATATACGCTAACACCCCCATCCCTGACTAATATAGTGGATTCAGTCATAACACGCCATGATACGTATTCTCTGAGGAGGTCGCGAGCCTACGCAGGAATCGTATCTATACAATGAACAATAAACAATGAAGACTTGCCCAGTGTATAACATATATAAGAGAAATAACATCTTATGACAGGATCCATACAAATATCAATCCGTGTGAACAATGTGTCAAGAGAACAAGGATAATATACACTAAATACTAGAAATAAAGACGATATCATAAAATAGAAATATTATCAGAGAATGTACTTGCCTGTACTGTGATGGATAAGTCGACTGAGTCCAAGAACAGTGCCTCGAGGACCTATAGATGGAATACTGTATCAATATAATGGTTTGGAAGTGAAATTAAGTCATACTGAGTCAAAATATGTCAAGATACGGCAAACTAAGTCAATCTTGGTCAAACAAGGTCAAACTAGATGGTACAGTGTTAATCTAAGTCATATTAGGCCTAACAAAGTCATACTAGGTCAAGATAGGTCTAGTTAGGTCAACCTTGGTCATAGGAGGACATTGGAAGTCAATCCGAATCAAACTAGGTCGAAAGTTGACTTACAGTTGACTTTTGGTCATCGGGTCAACTCTGGTCAACTCTAGGTCAACTCTAGGTCAACCCTAGGTCAATGGTGACTAATAGTTGACTTTTGGTCAACTGCTCAAGTTTAATGGAATTTGGGACTAAATTGGGTAAAGTGTTGACCCATAGTTGACTTTTGGTCTAAAAAGTCAACCGAGGTCAAGACTAGGTCTAGGCGACTATTTCTAATCATTACCAACCCTTCCAACCCATATCCAAGTCCATCTTGGACTTCAAAACTCAAATCTTGGCCGTAGGCCAATATCCAAATTTACCCTTTATAAAGGTAAATTTCTAGCCTAGGCGAATACCAAGTTAGCCTACCTACGCTTGGTATTTTGACCCGTGCTCCCTAGGGTAGTAGTATACTAGCCTATACATATGTTACCTACCAAGATACCTAGGTGAAGTGGACGTCTAGTCCATCTAACGGCCCATTGCCGATATCTTGAATATCTCAAGATACGCAATGGTACGGCACGATACCGTCGTCCTACAACCCCGATTTCAACTCGGGAGCCTACCCGCAAAGTCTAATTCGCGTATTCTAGGTCTCCCCCGAGTTTCATCGCGTTCCGATACTTGGAGCTCGATTTCACTCTTTCACCAAAACCTATTCCCTCTCAACCTTTCTAATTTAATTTCCCCCCATTCACTATACCAATACTCTCATTTCCCTTCTCCTCATTTTCCTTCTAATTCTTTTTCTAATTTCTATTCTCCTTATCCTTCTTCTTATTATCCTACTTCCTTTAATTCTTCTTCTAACTCTTCTCCCTATTCTTCTTATTCTAATCTCCTTCTTCTAATTTCCTCTTCTTCTAATTTCTTTCCTTCTCATTATTCTTCTTCTAATTTTTTCTTAAACTTCTTCTTATTCTTCTTATCATTCTCTTCCTCTAATTCTCTCTCTCCCTCTATATATATATATTTATATATATTTATATATATATATATATATATATATATATATATATATATATATATATATATATACATATCTATATATATATACATATATATATACACAAGGGGGGTTTATAGGGCTAAAAGGGGGTACATAGGAGCTAGGGGGGAACTGGCAGCTACTGCTGCCAGTGTTGTTACTGCTGCAGCAGCTACTTGCTGCTGCTACTTGCTCTTTCTGCTGCTGCTGCAACTATCCCTCTTCTTCTACTTCCTCTTTCTCTTCTACTCCTCCTTCCTATCCCTCTATATATATATATATATATATATATATATATATATATATATATATATATATATATATATATATATATATAATATATATTTTTCCCCTCCATATATATATATATATATATATATATATATATATATATATATTATATATATATATATATATATATATATATATATATATATATATATATATATATATATATATATATATATCCATCCATCTATATATAAATTCATACACTCACATATCCTAATCTATATATATAAACTCACAACACACACACATACACATCTATATATACATAAATACATACCCACATATCTATACATATATAAATATATACACACACATATAAATATGTATATAAATACATACACACCTACACAAACACACACACACTCACACAAACTCTCCCAAACTCTCACCACCACTCTCATGATACACACTCTCTCATAATACCACCACTACCACTCTCTACACTCACACACAAATACATATTTTTTTCTCTACACTCACACACAAATACATATATATATATATATATAAAATATATATATATATATATATATATATATATATATATATATATATATATATATATATACATATATACTCCTCTAATGGAAAACCCCCAATAAATCTCTAACCTAGATTTCTAGGAAAACCTACAAATTCTAGGGCAAAGTGTAGAGAATCCTCTTCTCTACATTTGTTGTGAAGGGAAATAAAGCAAAAGAGAAATTTATGAAGGATTAAAAGCTTACCTAAAGTAGCTAGCTTGAGGAAGAAGAAGAACAACTCAAAAATGGAGTGGAGAGAGAGATTTCTTAGTGAAGAAGCAAAGGGGGGCTCCTACTTGTGGCCGGCCAAGGGGGTATTGGGTTTTGGGTGGAGACCCATTAGGCCCCGAACCCAATAAACTTAGTTTAGTTCGGGTCGGGTTTGGTTTGTTTAGGTTTAACTCTAAATCGACTAATTAAGCCTCTAATTGACTAGTTAAGCCATGGGAGTATGGTTTATTGGTCTCTAGCCTAGTTAGGATGGTATGTGGGCCAAGTCCAGCTAGTATATGGGTCCCACTAGGGTTCAGACTACCCGGGTCTCCAACTTAAGTCCAAATTGGATAAAATTCAAACTAAATCAAATAAATCCCTAA
The DNA here is from genome assembly GCA_029216955.1 of Iris pallida. Lineage (NCBI taxonomy): Eukaryota > Viridiplantae > Streptophyta > Magnoliopsida > Asparagales > Iridaceae > Iris > Iris pallida. The sequence continues at coordinate 4,435,628 of JANAVB010040618.1, read as the reverse complement.
AAATAATATAAAATCAAATAAAATTCCTAAAAATTATAAAACTTGAAAAATGACGAAAATACCCCTAATTTGAAAACTGGGGGTGACAAATCTACCCTCCTTAAAAAAATTTCGTCCTCGAAATTCAAACGGTCGTACTCTTCTCTAAGTCAAGCACCCAACAATCAATGTCTACTAAATTTTATCCTAAGTTATATAACATGTAATCCAAGAAATCAGAACACATGCATGGTTTTAAATCTCTACAGTATCATATTATTGCAGTCTTTATTGGAGTTTTCTATTTAATCTAGCATGATCATCACATATGCAAACTAAAGGTACTAAGAAAGCAATCATCAATCAATGGGAGGAAAGAACGGGCAAAAGAAAGAGTAAGACCCTACCTCCTAGTCCAATGCCTGTGGGATCCTCAACAGTCATCGCAAAAGCCCTGTCCTGGCGGGGTATATCCCGCTGGTGGTGGAGGGCGTGATACGGTGCCATAGGTGGCCTACCCTGTGCTCCCTGAGCTGCACGGTGATGGTTCAAGGGCAATCCCTCGCCTGATGTCCCTCGGTACCACAGTATAGGCACACACCCAAATGTCTCCTACAAACCTCCCAGAGATGTCCGGACCTCTTGCAGTAGTGGCAAGTAGGTACCTGCTGCGTCGGTCTCTGCTGCTGCTGCGGCACCTGCTGAACTGGTGCCCTAATCGGAGCAGGAATCTGCTGTGAGCGTTGTGGAATAGAATGATGCTGGAGTTGAGGACGCTTAGCAGCTCCCGTGCTGCTAGTAGTCCCCGAAAATAGATCACGGTCCCTCTCGGGCTTCATGCCCCACTCCCGCTCTACCTTGCGGGCCTCCGCAAAGATCTGGGTATAAGTCTCGTAAAAGGAGGGAATGAGAATCTTGATGTCCCAGATCAGCCCCTCTCTGAAACGACTCGTCCTGATCTCTGGGTCACGAACCATGTACTCCGCGTATCGGCTCAGACGGTCGAACTTCGTGGCATACTCCACCACAGATAAACTGCCCTGCTGCAGATCCTGGAACTGCCGCACCAGGTCGATCTTGTCCGTGGAGAAAAAGAACTTCTCCTTGAAGAGGAGCTTGAACTCTGCCCAAGTACGGCCCTCTCCAGCTAGGGCTGGCTCATTTCTGAACCAGGTGCGTGCAATGTTTAGCAACTACAAACCTACCGCCTCGACCTTCAGGTCGTCTGCCAGGCGGAAGGCCCTCATCTGTCGCTCGATATCCTCGAGCCAATCATCTGCATAGACCACACCCTCGGTCCCGCTAAAGTCACGGGGCCCGAGCTTCTTGAAGTCCTGGGTATCTCCGTACCTCGTACGCGTCCCATGATACGGAGCCCTATGCTCTACGGCTGCAAGGGCCAACTGATGGGCATCCTCCATGCCCTGACACATCGCGTCTGTTTGCCTCTGCTGAGCCTCGGCCTGGGCTCTCTGAGTCTCCAGCATCTGCTGGAGGAAAGTAAGCATCTGCCCAATATCTGTAGGCAGAGGAGGTGGAGGTGGAAGTGGAAGTATGTCTGCAACTAGCGGAGGAATATACTGCACAGCAGGAGGAAGAACGCCCGCATCAACCACTGGTTCTGCGGCCGAAAAAGTCGTAGCAACCCTGGGGTCAGCCCTCGAAACCGGCGAAGGAGCGCCCCTAAGAGCTGCTGCTGCCGATACTCCAACTGTAGCAGGAGTGTCCAGATCAGGTCTGTGAGTCATAGCAGACCTCTCCGCATCCGTGGACTCAGGATGCTGGGACCTGGTCTGTACCATCCTGAAGACAGATTGAAAGAAGATATCAATATGGCACAAAAAAGATTATATCAAAGGAGGACAGCTAGAAAACAGTAAATCAATATCAAAGACGGTAAGCAAGATAAGCAAGGAAAGATCCTACTGTGATTGAGTACTCTTAGCCTATAGCCTATCCTAGATACGTACCGCAGGCTCGTAATAGCACTCTAAGTCGAGTGCCACTACGACATCGCACTAATTGCGACTTCAGGACCTGTGTGGGCCACCACTAAAATATGTCACGAACCGCACCCGCTATAAGGGCACGTGTACGTAACAACGCCCAGCCCTCACCGTAAAAATAGCGTGGAATGCTATAGGTTTTCTACTCTAACACAGTTTATATATAATATCAAAACCGGTCGAGAATATGGTCAACTCTGAACGGAGGACAAGCAATGATAATATATGAGTGCTCAATCACAACTCTAAGATGATAAAGTAAAGACTAAAAAATAAAGACAACAAGACGATAAAATATAACTTGTCAAGTCCAAACACAAATAATATACAAGTCTAAGTCCAAGTCTCTAATACAATCCAAAATACAATATAATAACATAAGTAGCAAGCTGGAGACAAGGTCCAGTCCAAAATGTCTAGTCTAACTAAACTAAGCTAGAGGCTCGTCGGACGGAGCTAAGCCATGCTGAACCAAGGTCTCCAAGTCTACGCCCACTATGTCAACCGGACCGTAGTAGGTAGGACAATCCTTCTCGCCACAATCTGTAAAATTTTGTCAAGATATCCAGTCACGATGGAACGAGCACAAATCTCAATAACAGTTCTAGTTAGACGATATTAAAAATATAGCAGTAAATAGAGAGAATCTACGAGGTAAATAATGTGTACATGAATCATGGTAAGGCATGTCAAGACTGTAATCTGAATGTAAGAACAGAAAAAATAGTATAAATCATGTACAAAAATCTGGAACTATATCTATGTGAGTTTAGTATTAGTTTCAACATGTGATCGGCTTAGAACTTGATACAATATTTGGCCTGGCTAATCATACGTGAGTGTATGATTAACAATATACAATGATGATACAATATAATACTGTGGGGTATTGATCACATATCTACGCTAACACCCCCATCCCTGACTAATATAGTGGATCCAGTCATGACACGTCATGATACATATTCTCTGAGGAGATCGCAAGCCTACGCAGGAATCGTATCTATACAATGAACAATAAACAATGAAGACTTCCCCAGTGTATACCATATATAAGAGGAATAACATCTTATGACGGGATCCAGACAAATATCAATCCGTGTGAACAATGTGTCAAGAGAACAAGGATAATCTACACTAAATACTAGAAACAAAGACGATATCATAAAACAGAAATATTATCAGAGAATATACTCACCTGTACTATGATGGATAAGTCGACTGAGTCCAAAAACAGTGCCTCGAGGACCTATAGATGGAATACTGTATCAATATAATGGTTTAGAAGTAAAATTAAGTCATACTTAGTCAAAATAGGTCAAGACACGTCAAACTAAGTCAATCTAGGTCAAACAAGGTCAAACTAGATGGTACAGAGTTAATCTAAGTCATATTAGGCCTAACAAAGTCATACTAGTTCAAGATAGGTCTAGTTAGGTCAACCTTGGTCATACAAGGACATTGGAAGTTAATCCGATTCAAACTAGGTCGAAAGTTGACTTATAGTTGACTTTTGGTCATCGGGTCAACTCTGGTCAACTCTAGATCAACTCTAGGTCAACCCTAGGTCAATGGTGACTAATAGTTGACTTTTGGTCAACTACTCAAGTTTAATGAAATTTGGGACTAAATTGGGTAAAGTGTTGACCCATAGTTGACTTTTGGTCTAAAAAGTCAACCGTGGTCAACAGAGGTCAAGACTAGGTCTAGGCGACTATTTCTAATCATTACCAACCCTTATAACCCATATCCAAGTCCATCTTGGACTTCGAAACTCAAATCTTGGCCGTAGGCTAATATCCTAATTTATCCTTTATAAAGGTAAATTTCTAGCCTAGGCGAATACCAAGTTAGCCTACCTACGCTTGGTATTTTGACCCGTGCTCCCTAGGGTAGTAGGATACTAGCCTATACATATGTTACCTACCAAGATACCTAGGTGAAGTGGACGTCTAGTCCATCTTACGGCCCATTGCCGATATCTTGAATATCTCAAGATACGCAATGGTACGGCGCGATACCATCGTCCTACAACCCTGATTTCAACTCGGGAGCCTATCCGCAAAGTCTAATTCACGTATTCTAGGTCTCCCCCGAGTTTCATTGCGTTCCGATACTTAGAGCTCGATTTCACCCTTTCACCAAAACCTATTCCCTCTCAACCTTTTTAATTTAATTTTCCCCCATTCACTATACCAATACTCTCATTTCCCTTTTCCTCATTTTCCTTCTAATTCTTCTTCTAATTTCTATTCTCTTTATCCTTCTCCTCTCCTTCTTCTTATTAGCCTACTTCCTTTAATTCTTCTTCTAACTCTTCTCCCTATTCTTCTTATTCTAATCTCCTTCTTCTAATTTCCTCTTCTTCTAATTTCTTTCCTTCTCATTATTCTTTTTCTAATTTCTTCTTAAACTTCTTATTCTTCTTATCATTCTCTTCCTCTAATTCTCTCTCTCTCTCTCTCTCTATATATATATATATATATATATATATATATATATATACATAAGGGGGGGTTTATAGGGCTAAAAGGGGGGTACATAGGAGCTAGGGGAGGGGAAACTGGCAGCCACTGCTGCCAGTGTTGCTGCTGCAGCAGCTACTTGCTGCTGCTACTGCTCTTTCTGCTGCTGCTGCAGCTGTCCCTCTTCTTCTACTTCTTCTTTCTCTTCTATTCCTCCTTCCTATCCCTATATATATATATATATATAAAAATATTTTATATATATATATATATATATATATATATATATATATATATATATATATATATATATATATATATCCATCTATATATAAATTCATACACTCACATATCCTAATATATATATATATAAACTCACAACACACACACACATCTATATATACATAAATACATGCCCACATATCTATACATATATAAATATATACACACACATATAAATATGTATATAAATACATACACACTTACACAAACACACACACACTCACACAAACTCTCCCAAACTCTCACTACCACTCTCATGACACACACTCTCTCACAATACCACCACCACCACTCTCTACACACACACACAAATACATATATATATAAATACATACACACACACACACACATATATATATATATATATATTTTATATATATATATATATATATATATATATATATATATATATATATATATATATATATATATATATATATGTATATATATATATATACTCCTCTAATGGAAAACCCCTAACAAAAAAAAAAAAAAATAATAAATAAATATATATATATATATACATATATACTCCTCTAATAGAAAACCCCCAATAAAACTCTAACCTAGATTTCTAGGAAAACCTACAAATTCTAGGGCAAAGTATAGAGAATCCTCTTCTCTACATTTATTGTGAAGGGAAATAAAGCAAAAGAGAAATTTATGAAGGATTAAAAGCTTACCTAAAGTAGCTAGCTTGAGGAAGAAGAAGAAGAACTCAAAAATGGAGTGGAGAGGAAGATTTCTTAGTGAAGAAGCAAAGGGGAGGGCTCCTACTTGTGGCCGGCCAAAGGGGGGGTATTGGGTTTTGGATGGAGACCCATTAGGCCCCCAACCCAATAAACTTAGTTTGGTTCGGTTCGGGTTTGGTTCGGTTCGGTTTGTTTCGGTTTAACTCTAAATCGACTAATTAAGCCTCTAATTGACTAGTTAAGCCATGGGAGTATGGTTTATTGGTCCCTAGCCTAGTTAGGATGGTATGTGGGCCAAGTCCAACTAGTATATAGGTCCCACTAGGGTTCAGACTACCCGGGTCTCCAACTTAAGTCCAAATTGGATAAAATTCAAACTAAATCAAATAAATCCCTAAAAATCATATAAAATCAAATAAAATTCCTAAAAATTATAAAACTTGAAAAATGACAAAAATACCCCTAATTCGAAAATTGGGGGTGACAGATTTGGTTCCAGGAGTAGAACCAGTGTCAGCGAGAGTCTACAAGTTGTCTCCTTCAGAGTTGTTGGTAGGACCAAGGGATTCATTCGTCCTAGTGGATTGCCTTAGGGAGCTCCAGTCCTTCTTGTGAAGAAGAAGGATGGTTCATCGCGTATGGTCATTGACTATCGTCAGCTTAACACAGTGACTGTGAAGAACAAGTATTCCTTGTCCAGAATAGATGACTTGTTCGACCAGATTAGTGGAGCGACTGTGTTTTCAAAGATCGATTTACGGTCTGGTTACCATCAGATCAGAGTCAGAGAGCAGGATATACCCAAGACGGTATTTAGATCTCGATATGGCTATTGGGAGTTCCTTGTTATGCCTTTCGGAGCGACCAATACGCCAACGATCTTCATGGATCTCACGAATCACATCTTCATGTCCTACTTAGACCAGTTTGTGATAGTGTATATTGATGATATCTTGGTCTATAGTCGGACTGAGTTAGAGCATGAGCAGATGTAGAAGCATGGAAAATGACAAAAAAAGGCCCATGCGGCTCAGACAGAAGGAGCCTTATGCGGCTCAGAAATCCATTAGAAAACGCATGCGGCTCAAAGTCCTTTAGAGCCTTATGTGGCTCGGATAGCTCCATACGGCTCAGAAAAGAGCCACGTGGCTCTAAGTAGTTCTCCTCTACAGCTGGCCACAAAGCAATTGCTGTATTAAATGTCCTGACGGCAGCTCTGACAATAACAGTCCTGACAAGTGACAGCTCTGACATAAAGTCGAAATAATGACTCTGACATGATGGCGTGTTCCTAGGGAAACGAAGAAAATCTTTGTTGCAGCTGGCACGATCCACCAACCCCGAAGCTCCCTATGCGGCTGTCACGTTCATGCGGCTGCCATGCTCATACGGCTGCCATGCTCATGCGGCTGCCTCTCTTATGCGGCTACCACCTTCATGCGGCTTCCATCTTCATGTGGCCGCCTTCCTCATGCGGCTGCCACGTTCATGCGGCTGCCATGCTCATGCGGCCACCACCTTCATGCGGCTGCTACCTTCATACGACCAGGATTGTGAAGGGGCCACCTGTATGCGGCTCACTTAGAGACCACACTCATGCGGCTCTGTCAGACGAGACACGTGGCGATCCTCATGACAGTTGAGACACGTGGCTATTTTATCCCCTCGGAATTATGGCTGCTCGTAAATTATAACAACCAGATTTAGTGCAATCACCATAATTACACGGATCAAATCAAATTTGTTGTAATTAGGCAAATTGAACACGTGGCGGGAGATCCGAGCTTGTCATGACAAATTATGAAGATTCATTGCAATCAGCATTAATTGCCCATACAGATTTGGCGCAATCAAGAATTAACTGTCCAGATGTAATGCAATCAAGATTAATGGTCCAGATGATTGGCCGTCGACTTTTCAAGGGAGAATCATCGCAAACCCTAATGATCACCCCCTATAACACCCACTTTTCTAAAATGAGGATAATTTTAAACTTTTATAATTTTGATTAATCGATAATAAGATTTAACTCATGTTGTAATTTTTGGTAATTTTTTAATCAATTTAAAACTATTTAAAATGTTGAATTGTGATTTTGATGGTTAACTAGTTAATCCCTAGTTTTGCTAAGCTTAGAGACTAACCATGACCATGGAGACCTAACAATGTGATTAGAATGACTATTTATAACTTTTTAGGCTAATGGTATTTTGGTTATTTTGTGACTTTTGAATTATTTAGGATTTTGATTAATTGGTGAATTTTAGATTATTTTAATAATATTTAAATTGATGTATTATAATTTTGGTCATTTATATATTTTAATATTTTGGGAAAATTTTATATTTTTTAATATTATTTTTATTGGATTTGTTTAGTCGGGTTTGAGTATCGTCTCGTTCCGACTTGTATTGTGACCCGGGTAGCTTAAACTCTAGATGGGACCCAATATTAAGTTAAACATAGCCCACAAAACCTAACATTTAAGTTAGTTAATTAAACTAATTTTTATCATGTTAGAATGGTTAAGTTAGAGACTCAAAACTAGATCATTTTGACCCCAAACTTGAACCTAGTCTAGACTTAACCATATGAGACTAGAGAGGGACAATTAGGACATTTTTCATTAGCCCTAATGGACTCTTTATTGCAGCCACCTTTAGGAGAGAATGATTTATTTCATTCATTACAATCTTACCTCTTTTATTTTTCTTTTGTTCTTCCCTAATTTTAGAGAGCCTTTCCATTGATTTGATCTCCAAATCAAATCATTCCTTCACCAAACCTTCCCTCAATCATTCTCATTCTCCAAGGGAAGGGTGCTACCAAGGATTGGAAGAGGAGTGCAAGAAGGAGTGTCCACTTTGAGGGATCTTCGTATCGGAGCCGTGTCCTAAAGGATTTCATTGGGATTCCACTCTCAATAGGTAAAACCCATCATCTAAATCGATTTTCTTTTCATATAAATTATTTTTGAATCCGTAGGATCCATCCTCATGCATGTGTCCCATTTAGATTCAAATTTGAGGCCATTTGGAGCTCTCTTGAGGATTTTAGATATGTGTCTTGTGTCCTACTTGATAGATCCCAAATTAGGACACCCCATGTGTATGTATGTATGATAATAGTTTAAATAGATATTTAAATTCAGTTTTAGAATGGTTAGAGAGTGGATTGTTCTTAGTTAGGATGGTTAGAATGAGTTTCATTTGGATACCTATGTTTGTATCCAAGTATCTTGGCCTATATGTGTTCTTTTGTCCAAAACAACTCAAATTCGTCATAATATTCATCCACGTTTTTATTAACCAAAGCAACTTAGAAATGTCATAACTTTTAGCTTAGAACTCCGATTTATCTCCTATTTTTTTAAAAGAACCGTATCGAAGTTAGCTTTCCAAATATATATTTTAATAAGCCAAATTCTTTTTGTAACTTTCTGTAGAATTATTTGAGTGTCAGCTATATGAAAGACGAATGTGTTTCGGTATTTTTGCGATTTCGGGAGCTTCCGGACACGAAAATGAGATCCGTTTGAAGTTTCGGAAAGCTAACAGGAAGGGCTACAACATACTTTAATCCTAGAATTTAATGAATGCCCAATTGGTATAGTATTGGTTTTAAGTAGAAGAGTGACTATACGATATATGTATTTTGTGTAACCTATGAGCCTATATAGTATGGACATTAAATGAATATAGAGTATGTAATGTATGATATGTTAGATGAATGAAATGATATATATATGATATATATTCTCTTTACATTAATATATATATATGGTTGAATGCAAGCATGTAGGAATGCAATTAATATAATGCATATAAGCAATGCATGAATGAAAGAATGATATACAATGTACGTATGCATGAAAGTATATAGTGAATGCTGGATATGAATGCAAGGTATACATGTAATGATAGATATGAATGCATAATATATAAATAATATAATGCAATATATAATGATAGTATGTATGGTAATATAGAATATATGATGCAAGCATGTATATGTCTACTGTTTTCCCTTTTCCTTACATTTTCCTTCCCTTTCCTTTCTATTTCAGTTTTTCCCTTTTTTTCCTCTTCTATTTTTACATGTTATATACAATGTATATAATGTATAGATGCATGTAAGTATGTAATATGCATGAATGAATGTCATATATAAATGAATGAATCAATCAAAGGTATAAGTAAAATATAATGCATTGTAATGAATGTTAACATATATAATGTATAAAAGTATGTATGTAAATGTGCATGAATGTATATATCTATGTAACTATGTAAATATGCATGATGTAACATATGCCTATATATATAAATATGTATGTAATATGGATATGCATGTATGTATGAGGGTATGTATATATATATATATATATATATATATATATATATATATATATATTATCTATTTTATATTATGCATTGTTGTGGTTCACATTGTCTTGTGATTATTTGAGTTCTAGCCTAGGCTTGGTTAGGCCTAGTGAGACTTGTTAGACTTGTTTGGGCTAGGACTTGACCTAGTTGACCTAATTTGACTAGTGTAGTTGACTAGAGTTGACCAAGTGTTAACTTTAGTCTAGTTTGACCTAGACAGCATACAGATGAATTGTACATTTCATTTATCATCTCTCGTATACATCTTGACCTGTGTTGCTCTAAATAGGACTCTGTGGCTTCAGTTTGGACCCCTATACCTATCAGTGTTCAGGTTATCAGGCGAGTACATTCTCTGACCGTTTCATACTTGCTAGAACGTCTATTTTTGCCATAGATTAATTTACTTGATGCTGACACATCGGTAACACGGATTGGTACTATATGGATCTTTTTTTGCGACGTTATCTCCTTTGTGTTCACTAAATACATATTGTGATGTGCGTTTCACTAACATATTGTATTTATTGAATACCCTTATCATTGTACACTCATTGTGCATATTATACTCTCATTATCACATTGAGCTCTATTGTACAAGCTATTGTATAAGGTAACATAACTGAATTGGATCCTTGTGTATTGATTGGGGAGGGAGAGTAGAAATGGTTATGTGATCAATCCTATTGTATAAGAAATTGTATATGTCCATTGTACACCCACGTACAAAGGAGTCCCATTTTATTGTATAATCTAGCCCGTTTACATAACCATATTGTACTCTAAATCACATATTGCTTACAGTTCTTACTTATCATATATATATATTTCCTATTATCATATCCTTCTGTTTTTCATATACATCTTCTTTCAGCGTTTCATGTATCTTACTCTATTGCACGTTATATTTTCTAACCTATTATGATCTGCGTGAGATGTATTGTGCTCACTCCTGTCCTGACTGGACCTGTTGATAAATTTTACGGATAGCTTGGAGGTTGTCTGCTAGCCTAGAGGAGACACAGTAGAGCTTGTATAGATACTTATTTTAGTTGTCTTGAGTTGTATTTACTTTATGGATTACTGTATTTGAGATTTGAGATGTGTTTCTGGGTTTGTGTATCTTAGACACTTAGACTTCTATCTGCGGTATCTCTTTGTGGATTTCATATTTTATCTATCTTTTATCATGCTCTGCCTTAGATGTGATTGAGACTGTATTTGCTATGTCACCTCCATTCGGAGTGTATATACTGTACATGTACCTTTATATTGTTAGATGTTTGACCTAGGACAGTGTTCTACCGCCGACACTGCGGCATAGGCTGGGTACTGTTACGTACTCGTATCCTCACGGTGGGTGCGGGTCGTGACACACCCCCACTTCTATAAATAGCAAGGTGCCATTCCACTTCTTAGGACACCCCATGTGTACGTATGTATAATAATAGTTTAAATAGATATTTAAATTCAGTTTTAGAATGGTTAGAGAGTGGATTGTTCTTAGTTAGGATGGTTAGAATGAGTTTCATTTGGATACCTATGTTTGTATCCAAGTATCTTGGCCTATATGTGTTCTTTTGTCCAAAACAACTCAAATTCGTCATAATATTCATCCACGTTTTTATTAACCAAAGCAACTTAGAAATGTCATAACTTTTAGCTTAGAACTCCGATTTATCTCCCATTTTTTTAAAAGAACCGTATCAAAGTTAGATTTCCAAATATATATTTTAATAAGCCAAATTCTTTCTGTAACTTTATGTAGAATTATTTGAGTGTCAGCTGTACGAAAGACGAACATGTTTCAGTATTTTTGCGATTTCGGGAGCTTCCGTACACGAAAATGCGATCCGTTTGAAGTTTCGAAAAGCTAACACGAAGGGCTATAACATACTTTAATCCTAGAATTTAGTGAATGCTCAATTGGTACAGTATTGGTTTTAAGTAGAAAAGTGACTATACGATATATGTATTTTGTGTAACCTATGAGCCTATGTAGTATGGATATTAAATGAATATAGAGTATGTAATGTATGATATGTTAGATGAATGAAATGATATATATATGATATATATTCTCTTTACATTAATCTATATATATGGTTGAATGCAAGCATGTAGGAATGTAATTAATATAATGCATATAAGCAATGCATGAATGAAAGAATGATATACAATGTATGCATGAAAGTATATAGTGAATGCTAGATATGAATGCAAGGTATACATGTAATGATAGATATGAATGCATAATATATAAATAATATAATGCAATATATAATGATAGTATGTATGGTAATGTAGAATATATGATGCAAGCATGTATATGTCCACTGTTTTCCCTTTTTCTTACATTTTCCTTCCCTTCCCTTTCCATTTCAGTTTTTTTCCTTTTTTTTTCCTCTTCTATTTTTACATGTTATATACAATGTATATAATGTATAGATACATGTAAGTATGTAATATGCATGAATGAATGTCATATATGAATGAATGAATCAATCAAAGGTATAAGTAAAATATAATACATTGTAATAAATGTTAACATATATAATGTATAAAAGTATGTATGTAAATGTGCATGAATGTATATATCTATGTAACTATGTAAATATGCATGATGTAACATATGCCTATATATATAAATATGTATGTAATATGGATATGCATGTATGTATGAAGGTATGTATTTATATATATTATCTATTTTATATTATGCATTATTGTGATTCACATTGTCTTGTGAATGTATGAGTGCTAGCCTAGGCTTGGTTAGGCCTAGCGAGACTTGCTAGACTTGTTTGGGCTAGGACTTGACCTAGTTGACCTAATTTGACTAGTGTAGTTGACTAGAGTTGACCAAGTGTTGACTTTAGTCTAGTTTGACCTAGACAGCATACAGATGTATTGTACATTTCATTTATCATCTCTCGTATACATCTTGACCTGTGTTGCTCTAAATAGGAATCTGTGGCTTCAGTTTGGACCTCTATACCTATCAGTGTTCAGGTTATCAGGCGAGTACATTTTCTGACCGTTTCATACTTGCTAGAACGTCTATTCTTGCCATAGATTGATTTACTTGATGCTGACACATCGGTAACACGGATTGGTACTTTATGGATCTTTTTTTGCGATGTTATCTCCTTTGTGTTCACTAAATACATATTGTGATGTACATTTCACTAACATATTGTATTTATTGAATACCCTTATCATTGTACACTCATTGTGAATATTGTACTCTCATTATCACATTGAGCTCTATTGTACAAGCCATTGTATAAGGTAGCGTAACTGAATTGGATCCTTGTGTATTGATTGGGGAGGGAGAGTAGAAATGGTTATGTGATCAATCCTATTGTATAAGAAATTGTATATGTCCATTGTACACCCACGTACAAAGGAGTCCCATTTTATTGTATAACCTAGCCCGTTTACATAACCATATTGTACTCTAAATCACATATTGCTTACAGTTCTTACTTATCATATATAGATATTTTCTATTATCATATCCTTCTATTTTTCATATACGTCTTCTTTCAGCATTTTATGTATCTTACTCTATTGCACGTTATATTTTCTAATCTGTTATTATCTGCGTGAGATGTATTGTGCTCGCTCCTGTCCTGACTGGACCTGTTGATAAATTTTAAAGATAGCTTGGAGGTTGCCTGCTAGCCTAGAGGAGACACAGTAGAGGTTGTATAGATAGTTATTTTAGTTGTCTTGAGTTGTATTTACTTTATGGATTACTGTATTTGAGATTTGAGATATTTTCTGGGTTTGTGTATCTTAGACACTTAGACTGCTATCTGTGGTATCTCTTTGTGGATTTCATATTTTATCTATCTTTTATCATGCTCTGCCTTAGATGTGATTGAGACTATATTTGCTATGTCACATCCATTCGGAGTGTATATACTGTACAGGTACCTTTATATTGTTAGATGTTTGACCTAGGACAACATTCTACCGCCGATACTGCGGCGTAGGCTGGGCGCTGTTACGTACTCTTACCCTCACGGTGGGTGCGGGTCGTGACACACCCCCACTTCTATAAATAGCAAGGTGCCATTCCCTTGCAAACCCCTGGAGACCCGGAGAACTGGAGAATTGGGGAGAAAAAGAGAAGAAGAATTCCAGAGCGAAAGAGACTCTCTCCACCCGGCTTGACATACAGAGACAAAGGCACGCACAGAGGATTCTTTTCACGCATCCCGAGAGCATTTCTTCACCAAAGCCAAAGCTACGTCCGATCGTCCAAGGAGTAAGGCAGAGCTGCCGTCGCTTTCCCGAGCCTCTACCGTCACCCCCAGAATCAAAAATAAACAATCGTACTTAGATTGTTGTACCTAGGTTTTCGTCCCTAGGCTTTCTTTGTACGAGCGAGTTTATATTGTGAGTCTAAGTTCAGTCCTCCTATATAATTATTCTGTACTTTTACAATCAATGGCAAATACGATGGCGACTCTGCAGGGGACTAACTTCTCTACGGCTGAGGAGTTGGTGACGCAATCGGACGCAGCCAAACTTGGCTCCACTTAACAAATGCTGGTCGTCCGGTTCGACCAACATGCGTTTGAAGAACTGCTCTCCGACGGAAGCGCTGGCTCGGTCCAGCGGCGGGCCCGCACGAAGAAGGCCCGCAGGGAGTGGAGGCCCAAATCATTCGCTCCTCTCCAACTCTCGAAGGAGTACTCTCTGTTGCCCAAGATGGCAAAAAAGGCCCTCTTGCGACCCTACTTTAGACCATAGAGTACTCTGCTGTCCCCAAGTTCGGCAGAGGAAAATACTACGATGCTGGACTTGTAGGGGCAAAGAGGGACTCTGTGCGGTCTAAGAAGAAGCCGAATAGGGACGCCAGCCGCATGAAGACTCATGCGACTACAGAAGCCAGCCGCATGCAGAAGACTCATGCGGCCAAAACTCTCAGCCATATGAAGGAAGCTCATGCGGCCACGACTGCCAGCCGCATGCAGACTCCTTATGCGGCCACCGCTCCTAGTCGCATACAGAAGGGTCATGCGGCCACACATGCTAGCCGCATGCAGACAGCCTGCACGGCCACCAATCCCAGCAGCATACCATCTGCTCCATGCGGCTCACGGTCAGTCTTTGATCGCCTCTCATGTGGTTCTGACTCGAGATGCTCCCAAGTGAATACGCCAGACTCTGTGCGGCACCATTTGGACTCCTCTTACTATGCACCCTCGGGTGTTAGAGCGAGGAAGTCTAGGACAGCGCGGGCTCAGCGAGCTCAGTCAGCTGTCCCAATCTCTGACCATCCGAGCGCTCCGCTCACTGTTATACGAGCCTCCGATGGAAAGTTGTACCAAACCACTCAAGTCCAGCCCCCGACGGCAAACGAACAAAGTGGTTCCCAAAAGTCTCCTAACATTGAGGAAGCAAACATGGTGCCAATACACTCGGATGCTTGGGTTTCCCGGGCCCACAAATTGGGTGTAAAGGTTGCTCGAGATGCACCTGACTTGCGTGCTGTGATCCTTCACAAGTGCAAAGAAAGAGAAGAAGCCTCGGTGTGCAGAGAGTCCTTCCTTGGACATCACTGCACTCAAGTCATTGTTAATTGCTACTGTAGCAAGGCGGCCACACAAGAGGACCGGCAATCCGTCTTCCGACTACTGCAACCCCCAAGCTCAGAAGATGAGGCACTTCTCGTCGCCTTCTGCAATTCTGCTCAGAGGATCCCTGGTAGTGGGCGAGGAAAGAAAACAAACGTCTCCAGCCCTAAAATCTCAACCAAGAAATTCTCTTCTAAGCAGTTGTCCACGACTGCCACAGAAGGAGTTTTCTAAGGTACTCGCTCAAAGACGAAATCCGCCACGCTTGGAGAATCGTTGTCCACATCTCTGGGAGACGCTGGAGGTGGGGGTAGCACTCCTCTGAACATCCACGACAATCCGGTGTTCCAAGAAGATAAACCAGGAGAAACAGTTCCCCTAACAGTTGCAGCAAGTTCCGATGTCCTCGAGTACGTCCACAACTCTCTAGACGAGGCAAGCTCTGAAGCTGGGGGCACCACTCCTTCTGAGTCCGAACCAGAGGAGAACATTCCCACATACCCTAACGATTTCTCAGTACAAGGGTATGATTCAGAGGGCGCATCATCCACCGTTCCTTCCATCTCTCCTCATGTGAGGGCGGTGTTCATGACAAACAAAAACCAAGACGGCCCCAGTGATCTCCAAGGCATCGACAACCTGGAGGCCATACTCCATTCCTTGGTCAAATCTATAGACGAAATCAAAGCGGCCCTACCAACTCTGTAAGGAAGGAAGGACAAAATCTATGGTCAAATCCAGTGGAGTGTTATGTCGATGACATTGCTGTCAAGAGCCGCTCTAAAGAAGATCATTTACAGGATCTGAGGACAGTGTTCGACCTGATGTGAGCGCACATTTTAAAGATGAACCCCACAAAATCCTTCTTGGGTGTATCCAGCGGGAAGTTCTTGCGTTTCATCATTACTTCCCAGGGTATCCATATAGACCCTGAGAAGACGAAGGCAATCACGGAGATGGGTCCCCCGAGAAATCTTCGTAAACTTCGAAGCCTTCAAGGGAGGCTGGCCTACATCAGGAGGTTCATCTCTAATCTCTTCGGGCGATGTCAGCCATTCACCCACCTCAGGAAGAAGGGCATTTCATTCGTATGGGACAAAGAATGCCAGCGCGCCTTCGACAACATCAAAGAATATCTTACGAACCCTCCAGTCCTGGTGGCTCCGGTTGCTAGAAAACTATTCCTGCTCTATGTGCGAGCTATGGAGCATTCTCTCGGTGCTCTACTAGCAAAAAACAATAATACAGGCCATGAGCAAGCTATATATTACCTCAACCGAATGATGATGGGGCCAGAACATCGATACACTGCCGTAGAGAAGGAGTGTCTTGCTCTAGTGTTTGCCATTCAGAAGACGCGATACTACGTCACGGGATAAACCATCCATGTCATATCAAGAGTTAATCCCCTCAGGGTCCTCATGACTAAGCCGGGCGCACTCAGCTCTCGCCTCGCTACCTGGGCGATATTACTGTCCACCTACCACATGATCTTCGTTCCACAGAAAGCGGTTAAAGGTCAAGCTCTGGCAGACTTTTTAGCGGCACATCTAGGTTCAGAGTCAACTAGAATAGACGAAGAGATTCCAAATGAGGTCGCCAATTCAAATATGGCCTCTTATGATACCGTATGGCGAATGTTCTTTGACGGTGCTTCCAGAACGGGGCCCTAGGGCAACATCGTCGCTGGAGTCGGAGTGATGCTGATTTCTTCCTCCGGGCTGGTGATCAATCGGGGTTACTCCCTCACGGAGTCCTGCTCAAACAATGTGGCCGAGTACAACGCTCTGGTCATTGGCCTCTGACTTGCAAAGGAGCTGGAGGTAGAATACCTCAAAGCATATGGCGATTCACAGCAAATCGTCAATCAGATTCGAGGTTCATACGAGGTTCGCCATGAAGACATGATCCCCTATCACCAAATAGCGATTGACATCATCTCGTCCTTAGAAGGATTCTTCATAGAACATGTTCCCAGGCTCCAGAACATTGAAGTCGATGCCCTAGCAGGTCTCGCCGCTTCCTTAGCAGTTCTGAATCATGCTCATCATCTGGTTGACATATTAGGTCGTGAGTTGGTCTATACCAGGAATAATATTCAATGTGTTGAGAGTTACTCCGCACTGGCAGTCGACGAAGTACCAGATTGGAGACAACCATTCATTGACTTCGTAGTCTATGATATCCTGCCAGAGAATTCGAAGGAAGCCACTTCTATCAGAAGACGTTCCCTAATTCTTCTACGATACAGAGACGAAAATGTTATATCGGCGGTCATACAATGGATTACTGCTTCAGTGTCTGTCAAATATAGAAGCCAAAGAAGCTGCACGTGAAGCTCATGACGACGTCTGCGGGGCCATCAACCTGGCCCGAAATTACAGGGTCGCCTTTGACGAATGGGCTATAATTGGCCCACGATGGTTGCAGATGCAATAGACTATACACAAAAATGCAAAGCCTGTCAAGTCTATGCAGATTTCATCTACCAGCCATCCGAGTTTCTATATCCGACGGTGGCATCATGGCCATTCGAAGCATGGGAAATGGACATCATTGGTCCGATCACCCCACCTTCGTCTAGAGGACATCGTTTCATACTTGCAATCACAGATTACTTCTCCAAATGGGCAGAAGCTGTTCCGCTCACAGAAGTCAAGACTTCAAACGTGATCAGCTTCCTCAAGCATCACGTCATCTATCGCTTTAGACTTCTCCGAAGGATCATCCACGACAACGGTCCACAGTTTGCTAGCCACGCCTTCTATCGGTTCTGCTACAAATACCGAATCCAGAATATTGCTTCAACACCATACAACCCAGCGGCTAATGGTCTGGCTGAAGCATTCAAGAAAACAATCATCAAGCTTCTCAAGAAGTTTGTGTCATAAAACAAATGCGACTGGAATGAAAAGCTCGGTGAATGCTTATGGGAGTACCGTACTACAGTACGAACGACCATTAGGAACACACCATTCTCCTTGGTATACGGGAGTGAGACAGTTCTCCCCTTGGAGATCCAAATCCCCTCACTCCACGTTACCCTCACCTATCGATTAACGACAGACGATAATCACTATCACCGACTGCAAGAATTGGAGGCCTTAGACGAGAGGTGCCTGTTAGCTCAGCAACGAATTGAGCTGTATCAAGCCCGAATCTCTGGAGCTTTCAACAAGAAGGTCAAAATTAGAACGTTTCAAGTAGACGATCTTGTTTTGGCAGTTCGGAGGCCGATGGTCATGACTCACAAGACCGCGGGCAAGTTCCAGCCAAAGTGAGAAGGCACGTTCATCATCGAGACTGTATTCTCCAATGGAGCTTACTGCCTCGCAAAGCAAAACGAAGACTTGCTCATGTTGCCCATCAACAGAAAGTTCCTAAAGAAGTATTATGT
The DNA here is from genome assembly GCA_029216955.1 of Iris pallida. Taxonomy (NCBI): domain Eukaryota; kingdom Viridiplantae; phylum Streptophyta; class Magnoliopsida; order Asparagales; family Iridaceae; genus Iris; species Iris pallida. The sequence goes on along the minus strand of JANAVB010040618.1, from coordinate 4,416,828 downwards.
CTGAAACGACATACCGCAAAAATCTCAGACTATTGAGTTATGTACCCTCCGGTACCGCTGAACCCACAGCCTGCCTCCAAATATCTCAGATTGTTGGTTTATGTACCCCCTGGTACCGTTGAACTCACATTCGGCTTCCAAACATCTTAGATTATCGGGTCATGTACCCCTTGGTACCACTGAACTCACCTACATTCATCCTCAAAATATTCTAGATTGTAGAGTTAAGTACCCTCTGGTACCAATGAACTTACATTCTGCTTGCGAATATTTCAGATAGTTGAGTTATGTACCCTATGGTACCGCTGAACTCACATTCTGCCTCCAAATCTTCCAGATTATCGAGTTATGTACCCGCAGGTACCGCTGAACTCCCATCCTGGTCAATCTATATCATATTTTTGGGTAGTAAGTCACGTATGATCATACCTCTGAACTTTCTTCCTAAAAGGAGCTCCTTTCTCATGATCCACTACCTGCACTTCTAATGCACAAAAAGGGTAACAGATCCACAAATTTTCTAAGACAACCATGTCGATGCTACCTCTGAGTTGTTTCACTTCCATCAAAAACAAACCACTCCCTCACATAGAACTTCCATGTCCTTATTACCTCTGAGTTGTTCTATGTACCCCTTCATGGAGCCCACTACTGCCATGTCCTCATTACCTCTGAGTGGGAAGGCTCTATCGAAGAAACCCTCATATTTGCCATGTCCTCATTACCTCTGAGTAAGTATGTTGGTTTGTCTTTCGACTTATTATCTGTACCCACAATCGGAGTACGCCAAGGATAATAGGTCCACAAATGTCTTCTAACGACCACAAATGTTCTCTGCTGACCACAAATGTCCTCTGTTGACCACAAATGTCCATAGTTGACCACAAATGCTGTAAAAAGTTTTCTAGTACATGCCACTCTTTCCTTATCATGTCTTGGGAGTCCAGCTGCTCCCTGACATTCTTTCAATACCAAAAACTTCCACAAACCCCCCATTTATAGACAGACAAAAGAAGGAGTTCATGAACCGACGGATGCTTCGATTCACGTGCTGCATAAAGAACAAAATCGACTCCTCGATCATCGAGGAAAATTCGGATGATTAAAAATGACCCTTGGGATCCTCTCCCAAAAGACGGCTTTAAATCAAAGCAAATCAAGGGTAATAACTGAAGTGCATATGTGGCAGAGAGACGTAGAAGGGAGCCTATACGGCTAGACAGTTCATGCGGCTAGGAAGTCCATGCGGCTGTTTGCCATGAAATATAAAAAAGCAGAACAATTATCGGAGGACTGGACTTTTACTTCACGTTACAAACTCGCTTGTACAAAGAAAGCCTTGGGACGAAAGCCTAGGTACGGCAGTCTAAGTATAATTGTTTATTTTAGATTCTGGGGGGTGACGATAGAGGCTCGGGAAAGCGACGGCCGCTCTGCCTTACTCCTTGGACGATCGGTATGCAGCCTTGGCTCTAGAAGATTGCTTGGCGTTAAAGAAATGCTCTCTTTGCTCTCTCTCTGCTTTTTCTCTCAAAGTATTCTGGTGCTCTCTCTGATCTCGAAAAAGGGTCCTCTTGTAAGGGAATGGCACCTTGCTATTTATAAGAAGGGAATGCAATCATTAGGGCTTGCAATGATTGCCCCTTAGAGTGGCGGCGGCCTGTTGATTGATCAATCTGGGCCATTAATCTTGAGTGTGATGAATCTGGGCCATTTAGTATAGATTGCACCAAACCCTATCAGTAATTAATGCTGATTGGAATAAATCTCCAGGATGATGATTTGTTGTTGTCTGCGAATCTGAATGAATAAATTTAATTCATTCTCTGCCACGTGTCCCTACTGTTTGTTATAAATTTTGGGATTCGACCCAATCTAGAGATTACTTTGATTACAGTAGATCTGAATTATTGAGATATGATCGACTTTTGATACGTGTCCAACTACGTGTCCCAACTGTTGTACTCATGAGCCGCATGAAAGTCATCACACTCAAACCGCATGAGAGTCGTCGTGCCCGAACCGCGTGAGAGTCTCCATACTCGAACCGCATGAGAGTCGTCATGACCGAGCCGCATGAGAGTCTTCATACTCGAGCCGCACGAGCGTCGTCATGACCGAGCCGCATGAGAGTCTTCATACTTGAGCCGCATGAAGAGTCATCACGACCGAGCCGCATGAGCGTCTCCATACTCGAGCTGCTTGAGAGTCTTCATACTCGAGTCGCATGAAGAGTCGTCATGACCGGAGTCGTAACCGCATAGAGCTTATCCGAGCCGCATGAGGCTCCAGAAGACTTTTGGTCCGTATGAGTTTCTGAGCCGCATGGGCTTCCATGTTGATTTTGGGCCACCTAAGGCCCCCTACTGCTTTTGGGCCGCATGAAGCTTTCTGGATTTTGAGCCGCATGAAGCTCCATGTTGAATTCGAGCGACATAGAGAATCCCCTTCTTTTCTTGCGCTTGTGAAGGATCCCATCTCGCAAGTCAAGGACATCTCGGTCAACCTTTGTACTCGTTTTGTGGGCTCGGGTATCCCGAACACACGAGTGCGTAGGTATCATGTTTACAACTTTCCATCAGAGGCCCGCTTTAATAGTTAGCGGGGCCCTCTGATGGTCAGAGGTTGGGACAGCTGACTGAGCTCGACGAGCCCGTGCTGCCCTAGACTTCTTCGACTTAGCACCCGAAGGTGCGTAGTAGGAAGAGTCCAAGTTGGAAGGAGGAAAGAGAAGTTGGTGCCCTTTTCAAAGGAGGCAAGGGGGCTCTATTTATAGAATGAAGTGAGCCCTTTCTTTTTCTCTTTTTCGATGTGGGACTAAAAGCAATATTTTCCATGCTTCTACAAGACCCCCTTCAAAGTTTTCAAATTGAAAATTTGGAATACTTTGAATAAGAAGCATGGAAAGTAGAGTTGTTTTTGTGTGGAGATCCTATCAGAGGTAGCATAGACGTGATAGGTTTGGGTACTTCCGCTGGGAATTTTGTGAGGACTCATCATCCTTGGTGTACCTTGGTTTTAGGTATGGATAATAAGTTGAGAGAGGAAACCATCATATTTACTCAGAGGTGTTATGGACGTGGTAAATATAAGGTTGATGGTAGAGCTTTCCTACTCAGAGGTGATTATGGACATGGTAGGAGTGAACCCGAGTGAGGAGACATAGAACAACTCAGAGGTTCTATCAACGTGGAAGTTTTATGCATTGGGTGAAAGAATGTTATGGAACAGCTGGGCTCCGAAAGCATGTGATGATGAGGAAAGATGCAGATGTACTAGGGGACCTAGTACGGCATTTGTGGTCAGCAGAGAACATTTGTGGGCCTATTATCCTTGGCGTACCCTGGCTTAGGATATGGATAATAGGATGAAAAGGGAACCAACATACTTACTCAGAGGTAACGAGGACATGGCAAGTACGAAGGTTTTACTGTAGAGTCTTCCTACTCAGAGGTAATGAGGACATGGTAGGAGTGGACTCAACGGAGAATATTTGTGGTCAACAGAGGACATTTGTGGGCCTATTACCCTTGGCTTGCCTTGGTTCAGGGTACGGATAATAAGACGAGAGAGAACCAACTTACTTACTCAGAGGTAATGAGGATATGGCAAGTACGAAGGTTTTTACCGTGGAGTCTTCCTACTCAGAGGTAATGAGGACATGGTAGGAGTGGACTTAACGGAGAATATTTATGGTCAACAGAGGACATTTGTGGGCCTATTACCCTTAGCGTACCTTAGTTCAGGGTACGGATAATAAGACGAGAGAGAACCAACTTACTTACTCAGAGGTAATGAGGACATGGCAAGTACGAAGGTTTTACCGTGGAGTCTTCCTACTTAGAGGTAATGAGGATATGGTAGGAGTAGACTCTGCGGAGAATATTTGTGGACCTATTATCCTTGGCGTACTCCGATTGTGGGTACGGATAATAAGTCAAAAGGGAATCATCATACTTACTCAGAGGTAATGAGGACATGGCAAGCATGAAGGTTTCTTCGACGGAGCCTTCCCACTCAGAGGTAATGAGGACATGGCAGGAGTGGGCTCAATAAAGTAGGGTACATAGAACGACTCAGAGGTAATGAGGACATGGAAGTTCTATATAAAGGGGTGATTTGTTTTTTGGCGGAAGTGAAATGACTCAGAGGTAATGAGGACATGGCCATTTCAGAAATTTGTGGATCTGTTACCCTTTTTGTGCACTGGGAGTACGGGTAGTGGATCATGAGAGAGGATCTCTTTCAGGAAAAAAGTTCAGAGGTATGGTCATACATGACTTACTATCTGAAAGAGTGATCGGAATATGTGTTCAGAGGCACCTGCGGGTACATAACTCGATAATCTGGGAGATTGTGGGTTCAGCGGTACCAGTGAGTACATAACTCGATAATCTGGAATTTGGAAATGTGAGTTCAGCGGTACCAGCGGGTACATAACTCGATAATCTAGAATATTGTGGATGTGAGTTCAGCGGTACCAGCGGGTACATAACTCAATGATCTGGAATGTTGTGGATGTGAGTTCAGCGGTACCAGCGGGTACATAACTCAATGATCTGGAATGTTATGGATGTAAGTTCAGCGGCACCAGCGGGTACATAACTCGATAATCTAAAATGTTGTGAAAGTGAGTTCAGCGGCACCAGCAGGCACGTGACTCGATAATCTGGAATGTATCGTTTAGACATAATATTTCTTTAGGAACTTGCCGTTGACGGGCAACATGAGCAAGTCTCCGTTTTGCTTGGCGAGGCGGTAAGCACCGATGGAGAACACAGCCTCGATGATAAATGGACCTTCCCATTTTGGCTGGAACTTACCGACGGTTTTGTGAGTCATGACAATCGGCCTTCGGACTGCCAGAACGAGATCGCCCACCTGGAATGTTCTGATCTTGACCTTCTTGTTGAAGGTTCCGGAGATGCGTGCTTGGTATAGCTCGATTTGTTGCTGAGCCAATAGGAGCTTTTCATCTAAGGCCTCCAACTCTTGTAGCCGACGACGGTAGTTATCGTCTGTCGTCAATTGGTAAGTAAGAGCGACACGGAGCGAGGGTATTTGGGTCTTCAATGGGAGAAATGTCTCACTCCCGTACACCAGGAAGAATGGTGTGTTCCCTATGGCTGTTCGGACCGTGGTACGGTACGCCCATAGGCATTCACCAAGCTTCTCGTTCCAGTCGCGTTTGTTGGACGATACGAACTTTTTGAGAAGTTTGATGATTGTTTTATTGAATGCTTCTGCCAACCCATTCGCTGCTGGATTGTATGGTGTTGAAGCAATATTCTGGATGCGGTGCTTGTCGCAGAACCGATAGAAGGCGTGGCTTGCAAACTGTGGACCATTATCGTGGATGATCCTTCGGGGCAGTCCAAAGCGATAGATGACGTGATGCATGAGGAAGCTGATCACGTTTAAAGTCTTTACTTCTGTAAGTGGGACAGCTTTCGCCCATTTGGAGAAGTAATCTGTGATTGCGAGTATGAAGTGATGTCCTCGGGAGGAAGGTGGAGTAATCAGACCGATGATATTCATTCCCCATGCTTCGAATGGCCAGGACGCCACTGTCAAATGTAGAAATTCGGATGGTTGGTGGATGAAGTCCGTGTGGACTTGGCAAGCTTTGCAATTTCTTGCATAATCTATCGCATCTGCTACCATCGTAGGCCAGTAGTAGCATATTCGGCGAAGACGGTCTTGCAACTTAGGGCCAAGCTGATGGGCTCCGCAGACGCCTTCATGAGCTTCTCGCACGGCTTCTTTGGCTTCTGCGTTTGACAGACACCGAAGCAATAATCCTTTATAGGATCGGCGATACAACATTTTTGTCTCTGTATCGTAGAAGAATTTGAGAGAACGCCGTCTGATGGAGGTGGCTTCCTTTGGGTTCTCGGGCAGGATATCGTAGACGACGAAGTCAATGAATGGTTGTCTCCAATCTGGGACATCGTCGATCGTATGGGCGGAGTAACTTGCCACGAATTAAACATTGTTCTTGGGGCAGACCAGTTCATGGCCTATCACATCTACCGATTGATGAGTATGATTTGCCACTGCTAAGGAAGCGGCCAGGCCTGCTAAGGCATCGGCTTCAATATTTCGGAGTCTGGGAACATGCTCGATGAAGAACCCCTCAAACGATGAGATGATGTCGATCGCTAATTGGTGATAGGGGATCATGTCTTCATGGCGAACTTCGTATGAGCCCCGGATCTGGTTAACGATTAACTAAGAATTGTCATATGCTTCACGATATTCTACCCCCAGCTCTCTTGCAAGTTGGAGGCCAATGACCAGAGCGTTGTACTCAGCCACATTGTTAGAGCAGGGTTCTATGAGAGAATAAGCACGGTTAATCACCAATCCGGAAGGAGAGACTAGCACCACCCCGACTCCGACGACGATATTTCCCTTGGGTCCCGTTCTTGAAGCACCGTCGAAGAACATTCGCCATATATCATCGTGAGAGGTTGTATGCGAGTCGGCGACCTCATCTGGGATTTCTTCATATATTTTGGATGACTCCGAGTCCGGGTGGGCTGCCAAAAAATCTGCCAGGGCTTGACCTTTGACAGCCTTTTATGGGACGAAGATCATATGATAAGGGGACAGCAATATTACCCATGTAGCGAGGCGAGAGCTGAGTGCCCCTGGTTTAGTCATGAGGACCTTGAGAGGGTTGACTCGTGAGATCAAATGTATTGTTTGTTCGGTGACATAGTGTCGCATCTTCTGAATAGCGAACACCAGGGCAAGGCATTCCTTCTCTACAGCGGTGTACCAGTGCTCTGGCCTAATCATCATTCGACTGAGGTAATATATGGCTTGCTCATGGCCTGTATCGTTGTTTTGTGCCAGCAGAGCCCCGAGGGAATGCTCCATTGCTCGTACGTAGAGCAGGAATGGTTTTCCAGTAACCGGGGCCACCAGAACTGGAGGGTTTGACAAATATTCTTTGATGCTGTCGAAGGCCCGCTGACATTCTTCGTCCCATATGAACGAGACGCCTTTCTTCATGAGGTGGGTGAATGGTCGACATCGCCCGGAGAGGTTAGAAATGAACCTCCTGATGTAAGCTAGCCTCCCTTGAAGGCCTCTGAGTTCACATAGATTTTTCGGGGGACCCATCTCCATAATTGCCTTTATCTTCTCAGGGTCTACATGGATACCCTAGGCGGTGATGATGAAACCCAAGAACTTTCCGCTGGATACGCCCAGGAAGGACTTTGTAGGGTTCATTTTTAAATTGTGCGCACACATCAGGTCGAATATCGTTCTCAGATCCTGCAGATGGTCTCCCTTACAGCGACTCTTGACGACGATGTCATCAACATAGCACTCCACCGTCTTACGTAAGTGGTCTCTGAAGATGATACTCATGGCTCTTTGATATATGGCGCCAGCATTCTTTAAACCGAAAGGCATGACTGTGTAGCAATACGTGCGAATCGGTGTTCGGAATGATGTGTGCTTTTCGTCGTCAGGAGACATCTTGATTTGGTTGTACCCCGAGAAGCCATCCATGAATGACATACGTTCAAAGTCGCAGGTATTGTCAATCATGATGTCCGTGATAGGGAGGGGGAATTCATCTTTGGGGCATGTCTCGTTCAGATTACGGAAGTCGATGCAGATTCGAATCTTTCTATTCTTCTTGAGGACTGGTACTATATTGGCGACCCAGTCAGGATGTTGCTCCTTACGAATGAAGCCGCTGGCTATCAGTTTGTTGACTTCGGCCTTGATCGCATTCATGATGCCTGGGCGGAAGCGTCGCTGTTGTTGTTTGACTGGCTTTGCATCTGGCCGAATGTTGAGCTTGTGAAGAGCAATATTGGGATTTAACCCCGGCATGTCTTTATAGCTCCAGGCAAAAACATCAATATATTCTTTGACAAGTTCCAGCAGCGATTCTCGCTCTTCGTCTGTTAGGCTTTTACTGACGAAGATCGGTTTTGGAGAAGATTTACTGCCGAGATCTACTTGTATGACTTCATCTTCAGTGGGAGGTTCTCTCTGTTCGTACCGGTTTTTCCATTATGTATCTAGCTATTGGGCCCACGGCTCTAGTTCGAGGATTTCGGGGATGTCTTTATCTTCTTCATAAGCGTCGACGAATGCCATGTTGACTGATAAGACTTGTTTGAACACATCTCCGATGCTGGTATCTGAATCAGAAGTTGGCGACCCGGTTGAACGTGAATGCCAGTCACATTTTTCATCTGAGCTTTCAGGGGTCGTTGTGGGTGTAACATACCCTAATCCACATCGAGTCTTGCTATAGTAGTCCCGTGGTTTGCCGGCCGGGACCGGTGGCTTCAAAGGTAATCGTCGTCCAGTACCGTAGTTCAAGCCTGGCGTCGTCTCCAGATCATACCCCTGTTTCTGTATGAGATATTTGGATTGGGGGCAATAAAGATACAGAGGAAGTCTCCCGGTATCTGATCCAAGGTCGACTTCTTCTATGGTGAAGGGATGCGGATCGTCCTTCCGGCCAAAGATGATTGGATGGTCCCGTCCCTCGATTATGCGGTAAGCGTCTTCCACTGGAGTAAGCTGGATTACGGTGTACACATTTGTCACCTGTGTGTGTAGGTGAGTGCCTATACCGTGTTCCATAGCATACATCGTACAAAGCTTATTAAGCTCGAGGTAGTTCAAAGATAACCCTTTATTGATGAAGTAAGGTATCTTTTCTAGGAGAATTACATCATCTGCGGAGGAAACATCAGTGTGGGCAGCCACGTACTTGGCCAACTCCGGTTCCTCTTCGGCTACCCCCTGTTTGAACGAAGACTGAGAGGACGACTTAGACAGCTTGATCGTTAGTGGTTCAACTGGTGGAGCAGAGCGTGGAGTTGTTGGCAAACTAGCGACCCCCAGCTTGGTACTCAATGCTGGGCGGGAAGTGGTTGGTTCGCTAGAAGTTCCAGGCCTTGCATCGGGGTGACGACCCTTCTTGGGAAGGCGTATCGTCATTGGTTTGTTTGAGGGATTGAGCTTCTCTGTTTGCAGCTGGCCGACTCTCGGTAGCCTGATTGTCAGTGGCTCCGTTGTGGGTCTTGGCACTTGGCCAGACCTTGGCAGCCGAATTATCATATGCTCTTCTTGTGCCGAGAGGCTGATTGCGTCCTTACGCAGAGTGGCTGTAAGGGGTACAGATTTGCCAGGTTTACGAGCTTGGAGGTGGATCGTCAGAGGTTCTTCTGATCCTATGGCTGTCTCGGTATGAGCTTGCACATCTCCTTCATCAAGGTGCCTCTTCGACTTTTCGTATAGGCAGGAGTCTGAGTAGTTGGATTCGACCCCTTTGAAGGGATCGATATCAACAAATTCCGTCATCACAAAGCCGTATTTGTCGACATATTTGAAGCACTGGTGCAGCGTGGAAGGCATGATCATATAATCGTGTATCCACGGGCGCCCCAAGAGGATGTTGTAAGAAGTGTCTGTATCTATGACGTAGCAGGTGACTTCTGATTGGAGATCGCCAGTCTGACACTTCAGGTGAATCTTTCCAATTGGATAGCTCCTGCCCGAATTGAAACCGCTGATGGCGGTGCTTGTAGGCGTCAGGCGATGCATTGGGATGCAGAGATGATGTAGAAGACTCTTCGGGATAATGCTTATGGAAGAGCCAGGATCAATGTGCATTCGATCCACCTTTACATTGCCGTTGTATCCAGTGTAATATAGCGGGCGATCGTGCAGGTTAGTTTTGATGAGCATGTCCTGCGAAGTGAAGACAATGTTGGGCATCGCTCCCGTACAGGCGCTGTCTTGGAGATCTGTAGGCGGGTTCTCTCCCGTGAGGTTGACTTGAGCCAGGTATGCGTAGGCATTTTGGAGTGCATCGCTCAAAGCCGCACGAACATCCTTTGAGAGTCTCAGGAGCTCGTATAATGACAACTTGGCCTGTGTGTTGGCCAATTGCGCTAAGATGTCGAAGTTGTAGGGCTTCTCCAGTCCTTGTGGTGCCTCCTTTCGGAGGGATTTGTCAAAGCGAGTCTCCTTCGGCCTAGGCTTGTCGGTCGTCGAAAGCTGAGCCGGTCCCGGAGCGTCAGTTGTAGCGGGCTGATGATCTTCAGTCGGGTTTTCAGCCACGGGTTGGGATTGTGCCCCGGACCGCATGACTACGGCTGTAGCTTCTTCGATATCTGCCGAGATTGTGCGGCAGGTCCTGACTTTTCTACTCTTCTTCTTGCAGGTGGAAGACGATGTGGGCCGAGTCACTTCCGATACCAAGTCTGGATGGATCCACATGACCTCCCCTCGTGATATGGTGAGGGGCACTAGACTAGCAGCCTGATCTCTGGGAGGTGGAAGATTAGAAATCTCTATTGTCGTCAGAGGGATGGGGACCATACCGTCTTGAGTTTCCGTCGGAGGGAAGCTGTCGAATTGTACTGACACCATATTGGCTATCACCGTTACCTCTTCGAAATCGATGGCCAGTGCGTTCGAATCGATGAGATTTTGGATGTACCATTTTAGTTGGTAGCAATCGTGTGTGGCATGGTGGACGTAGCGATGGTAATGGCAGTACTTTGGGTTCTCCATGTCCGCCTTCCGCAGTTCCCGTCTTGGTGGAGTAAGCTGAATTCTGTCTCCTTGTATGAGCATATCCAAGATGGGCTTGACGTGGCCGTCTTCGAAGGAGTAAGTAATTTGCGGCCATTGTTTGTCTGCTGGCTTTGGCTCAGTTTTTGTGCTGTGTCGGCTACCATAGCCTGCTTACCCCTGCTGTCCCGGTTGTTGGAGGGGCTACCCCCATTGTCGTTGTTAGGACGCTTGCCCTTATTCTCTCCGTCCGAGATGTGCAGTCCCAATTGGCGAGCCTTCTTCAATCGTTCTTCGGTGCTTGTGGCACTGATGATGAACGTCTTCTAATCCTTGAATTGACTTTCGTCCATCCAGAGACTGATTGTTGGGAGCAATCTCTTTTGGCAAATTTCAATCAAGGAGGAATCCAAATTTCCAGATGGCAGCTTCTTGCGGTTTGGCGAAACCGCTCGATATAGTTTCTTGTTAGCTCTTTCTCCCCTTGGACGACATCCATGAGGGTGGACATTGTGATGTCCTGCCCTACTTCGTAGAATCTCTCCAGGAATATATGCTTGAAGCCGGCGAAGGAGTGGATGCAGTTGTCTGGCAGGTTGCGGTACCAGTCGAAGGTGACCCCTTCCAATGCCCCGATAAATAATCGTGTGAGAATAGTATCGTCATAGGGCAGATGGTCGGTGGTGACCTCGAAGTAAGTAATGTACCGACTTGCTGAGGTCTTGCCATCATAAGGATTGATATTGAAAGGATTATATCTTGGTAGGAATGGAACGTCCCTCCATGCAGCTGGGTACGATTGCCGTATTCTGAGGTCTTGAGAATTTTCTCGAGCGTGAAACATGGCTCGGAGCTCCTGGACCTCTCTTCTTGCTTCGCGGTCCTCATCCATGGTGGTGGGGGTCGTTATTTTAGGAGGATTGTTGCCCGGATTCGGTGCCGCTAAATTCGAGTCTGCATTGACCGCGGGACCCGCGCTTGTTTGACCAGGCGTCCCTCCTTACAGAGTTGGAAGGGTCGCTTTAATCTCGTCCACAGACTTGACCAAAGCAAGCAATATGGCTTTGAGACTATCGATGCGTTGGGGATCACTGGAACCTCCTTGGCTGCTGTCTGTCATGAATACCGTCTTCATGTAAGGAGAGATGGACGGAGCGATGGAGGAAGTGCCCTCCGAATCGTACCCCTGTAGTGAGAAGTCATCGGGGTATGTGGGTATGTTCTCTTCTGGTTCAGACTCGGAAGGAACAATACCCCCAGTCTCCGAGTTTGCCTCGTCTTGGGAGTTGTGGACGTTCTCAGGGACGTCAGGGTTTGCTGAATCTAATGGGAGAGTTGCCTCCCCTGACTCGTCTTCTTGGAACATCGGATTGTTGTGGAGGCTCGGAGGGGTGCTACCCCCAGTCCCAGCAACCCCCTGCGTTATGGATGACGAATCTCCTACTGTAGCAGATTTCGTCTTAGAACGAGTACCTTAGAAAACTTCGGTGGTGGGCACCCATTTAGACGACAGTCTTTTAGTCGCAGTGGTTGAGATCTTCGGGCTGGAAACATTTATCTTCTTCCCTCTTCGATCAGCGGGGACTTTCTGAGCGGAGTTGCAGGAGACTACAGGAAGTACCTCATCTTCTGAAGACGGCTGTTACAGTCTTTGAAAGACGGACTGCCGGTCTTCACGCACTGTCGCATTATTGCAGCAGCAGTTAACAATGACTTGGGTGCAGTGACGTCCGTGGGAGGACTTTTTGCACCCCGATACGTCTTCTCTTTCTTTGCATTTGTGGAGGATGGTCTCACGCAAGTCAGACTGGTCTGGATCGACCATGCTTGCTCCCTAGATTTTGGGAGACTTTTGTGCACTTCTCTGTCTGTTTGCCACCGGGGGCTGGACTCGACTGGTTCTGTACAACTTTCCATCTGAGGCCCGAATAATGGTATACGGGATGCTCAGATGATCAGAGACAGGATCAGCGGACCGAGCGTGCCAAGCTCGCACTGCCCTAGACTTCTTCGCTCTAGTACATAAAGGCACATAGTAGAAAGAATCTAGGTGATGCTGGAGAGAGTCAGACATATCTTCTTGGGAGCATAAGAGATCAGGACCATAAGACAGGCGGTCGAAGACAGAGCCGCGCGGGGTAGGCGTCATGCTGCCGTCCTCAACAATCTTTATGCGGCTGGCAGACGTAGCCGCATAGGCTTTCTTCATGCGGCTGGGAGTCTCAGCCGCATGAGTTTTCTTTATGCGGCTTGATGATCTGGCCGCATAGACTTTCTTCATGCGGCTGGTAGATCCACCCGCATGAGCCTCCTACATGTGGTTGGCAGATTTGGCCACATGAGTGATCGGCTTCTTCTTGGGGCGCATAGAGTCGCTCTTTGTCCCTGCAAGTCCAGCATCGTAGTACTTTTCTCTGCCGGACTTGGGGACAGCAGAGTTCTCTACGCACAGAGGATTCTTCCCACGCATCTCGAGTGCATTTCTTCACCAGAGCCAAGGCTACGTCCGATCGTCCAAGGAGTAAGGCAGAGCTGCCATCGCTTTCCCGAGCCTCTACCGTCATCCCCTAGAATCAAAAATAAACAATCGTACTTAGATTGCTGTACCTAGGTTTTTGTCCCTAGGCTTTCTTTGTACGAGCGAGTTTGTATTGTGAGTCTAAGTTCAGTCCTCCTATATAATTGTTCTGTGCTTTTACAATCAATAGCAAACAGCAGCATCTTCGCGTGGTTCTTCAGATTATTCGGGACCATCAACTTTATGTGAAGTTCAGCAAGTGCAATTTCTGGCTCGATCGAGTCTCCTTCTTAGGTCATATTATTGCCAGAGGTGGTGTTGAGGTGGACCGCAAAAAGGTTGAGGCTATCGAGTGTTGGCCAGTACCTCGTACAGCTTCAGATGTACGCAGCTTTCTGGGATAGCAGGCTACTACAGACGGTTTATGGCAGACTTTGCTAGGATCTTCGCGCCGATGCCACGGCTAATGTGTAAGGATGTGTGCTTTGAGTGGTCAGATGCTTGTCAGGTTTCTTTTGAGAAACTCAAGCAGAGTTTGATTTCAGCTCCTATTCTAACATTACCCGTCGAACCAGGTGGTTTTTCTTGGTGTATTGTGATGCGTCAGGCCGGGGACTTGGTTGTGTCCCTATGCAGTACGGTTGAGTGATAACTTATATGTCTCGACAGCTTCGGGATCATGAGAAGATCTATCTGACGTACGATCTTGAGTTGGCCGCGGTTGTGTTTGCCCTCAAGCTTTGGAGGCATTATCTGTGTGGTGATCGAGTGGAGATTTTTACTGACCATAAGAGCTTGAGGTATGTGTTCATCCATAGGGATATGAATATGCGGCAGAGGAGGGGGCTTGAGTTTCTGAAGGATTATGATATTGATCTTCAGTATCATCCCGGGAAGGCAAACGTCGTTGCAAGACGCTTTGAGCAGGAGACCCGGAGTCTATTTCTTGACGGTGTAGCGTCACTTTCGGAAGGATCTACAGGAGATGAAGATTGAGGTAGTTCTACCTGGTGAGGCAGCTATGAAGGTAGTGTTGTAGGTTCAGTCTACCTTTGTGGAGAGTATCAGAGCAGCTCAGTCAGGGGATGCTAGGCTTCAGTAGCACGGAACAGAGTGTGTGGCAGGGCGTAGAGCAGAGTTGTGCATCCATAAGGATGGGACACTCCGATTTGGGAGTCATCTTTGTGTGTCGAGTGGAGATATTCGACAGAAGATTATGTCGGAGGTCCACAGTTCTCAGTATTCTATTCATCTAGGAGGGACAAAGATGTACCGAGATATTCGTCAGCATTTCTGGTGGAATGGTATGAAGAGGGAGATAGCTCGGTTTGTCTCTCGATGCTTAGTTTGCCAGCAGGTCAAGGCTGAGCACCAGAGACTGGTCGGACTTCTTTAGCCTTTATCAATTCCGGAGTAGAAGTGGGATCATATTACTATGGACTTCATGACTAGTCTTCCTAGAACCCCGATTGGTAGAGATGCCATTTGGGTTATAGTGGATCGACTTACGAAGGTTGCCACTTCCTTCCTCTTAGGGTGGTCAGTCTACAAAGCTATTGGCCGAGCTGTACTTGAGGCAGATTATCAAACTGCATGGGTGCCAGTTAGCATAGTCTCAGATCGGGATTCCAGAATCACTTCTTATTTTTGGCAGTCTTCAACAGAGTTTGGGTACCCGTTTGAGTTTCAGTTCAGCATACCATCCTCAGACAGATGGTTAGTCGGAGCATACGATTCAGACTTTGAAGGATATGCTTCGATCGTGCACTTTTGACTTCTGTAGTTCTTGGAAGGATCACTTACATCTGGTGGAGTTCTCTTTCAACAACAGCTTCCAAGCGAGCATTCAGATGGCACCTTTCGAGGCTTTGTATGGTAGAAGATTATAGAAGCATAAAAAAGTAATAAATTCTTATGCGGCCCAGAAACTCCATGTAGCTCAGAACTGGGGGGTCTCGTGCGGCTCAAAAAATCCCTCAGAGCTGCATACGGCTCAGAAAGCTTTATGCGGCTCAGAAGGAGCCACGTGGTCTTATGTGGTTCGAAATAGGCCTATACAGCTGGCCATAATCACTCCGTACAGCTGGCCATTAAATGCTCTGACACAAAGTGACAGCAATGATGGCTCTGACATAAAGAAGAGACGCAACATGCTCATAAAAATACGAGAAAATCTTTGTGATAGCTGGCACAGTTCACAAATTTCAAGAAAGTTTTTTATGCGGATCGCTTGAGTGACCCTCATGCGGCTCGGTTGTGAGGCCACCCTCATGCGGCTCAGTTATGAGGCCATCCTCATGCGGCTCGGTTGTGAGGCCACCCTCATGTGGCTCGGATATGAGGCCACCCTCATACGGCTCGGTTATGACGTCACCCTCATGTGGCTCGGTTATGGGGCCACCCTTATACGGCTCAATCATGATACTACTCTCATACGGCTCAACCATGAGGACAGTCCTTCATGCGGCTCAAACAGGGGACAGTCCTTCATGCGGCTCACAACCTGGTGGTAGTTGGGACACGTGGCAGAAGTTGACTAAGTCTTAACAACTCAGATTTATTGTAACCAACAGATCATAGCAGTTCAGATTTATTTCAACCTACATAATAGTCCAGATTTATTACAACAAACAGATCAAGATTAATCTTAACCAATCCCCAGCTGCCCACTTCTCAAGACATAGTTACAAGGATATGGCCACGTAGCTGTACACCCCCACTCATCACAAATTCTTATAAATAGCATGGGATTATTCCTTTTGCACACACACAGAGACATAGAAAGCAACACAGAGACAGATCCGAGCAAAGAGAGAGCATTTCTTCGTCGGAGCCGAGGTTGCGTTCGATCGTCCAAGGAGTAAGACAGAGTTGATAACACTTTCCCGAGCCTCTACCGTCACCCTCTAGAATCCAAATTAAACAATTGTACCTAGATTGCTTTTTCTAGGTTTTGTTCCTAGGCTCTCTTTGTACGAGCGAGTTTGTAATTGTGAATTAAAGTTCAGTCCTCTCATAAAACTGTTATATTCTTTGATAATCAATGGCAACACAGAGATGTAGGTCACCCCTAGCTTGGGATGACATTGGAGAGAGGCAGATGCTTGGTCTAGAGATGATTGCTCAGTCATTTGGAGTAGTCAGGCACGTCAGAGAGCATCTCAGAGTAGCTCAGGATTGGCATCATCACTGGACAGATCAGCAACGATGTCATCTTGAGTTCTCTGCCGACGATCACGTACTTCTGCAGATTTTGCCTACCCGTGGTGTCATCAGGTTTGGCGTACGTGAAAAGCTTAGTTCTAGATTTATTGGGTCGTTCGATATTCTCGAGTGAGTAGGAGATGTATCATATCATCTTGCTCTTCCACCGTCGCTACGCGAGGTACATAACGTATTTCATGTATCTCAGTTGCGTCAGTATGTTTTGGATTTAAGCCATATCCAAGATCATTCTGAGCTGGTCGTTGGTACCGACCTATCGTATGAGGAGAGGCCCGTATCTACTTTGGACAGGAGGGAGAAGATTCTCATGAACCGGACTATCCGATTAGTTCGTATTTTCTGGGATCATCATTCACCGGACGAGTCAACTTGGGAGTGCGAGGATGATATTCGAGCTCGTTACCCGTATCTGTTTGACTCATGAGGTATACTTATTCGTATATCTAATATTCTACCTTTTGTTTGAATGTGATTGTAGGAATATATGATGTTGCTTCGGTATGTTTAATTGCTTTTTGAATTTCTTGTACATTACCCTAGATGGATTTCATGATTTATGAGTTTCCTATCTTGATCTTGATAACATGTTTTCTCGGATTTCTTGCTTGCTTTTAATTATCTTTAGGAAATTCCGAGGACAAAATTTTTCTAAGAAGGGGAGAGTTGTGAGACTCATCTCACAGTATTTGTATTCGAACACGGATACGTAATTTATATCGTATTCTGCATTTTCTTGGATTCCGGAGAACCGGGAGAAAACTTGATTTTTGAGACTTTTCTGTGAGACAGGCATACCGCCGGCATACCGATCTATTCCGACGGAATGCCATTTGGATAGGATTCCCACTTTAGAGTTTTTTTGTTTCGAGATATTTTTGTTTAGATATTTTCATGAATAGTATTTAGATATTTTGATGAATAGCGTTGATACATTCAATTATCCATTAGTTTTTTGGTTTTCTTCTGAACGACTGAGATTAATTTTGATCGAGTCGCGAATCTCGATCGGACGATCATAATTAATTCACCTTCTCTATATATATGATTTGATTTCCTTTCATTTTCTCTTTTTACTTTCTCTCTCTACTCTTCATTACTTTCTCTCTCTACTCTTCATTTCTTCTCGTTTCCACTCCGTATTCCTCGGGAGCTTGGAGCTTGGTCGCAAGACCTCAGAGTGTGGTTTCTGAACCCCTATTGGTGGTGGATTTCAAGTTTAGGCTTGGAGATTTATTAGGCAAATACATCTTATTGAATTAATGGACGCCCTTATTGCTTTGTGGTGGTTTTTGTTTTACGTTGCCTTGGTAGTCCATTACTTTCTACTACTTGCTTTACTAAATATGTTTCTCTTATGAAAATGGTCATTTTGTCCGTTCTGGAAATTTAGTCTGAGCTAAGCTTTCGTTATTTGCTATGTCCATTTACTTTTCCTAGTAGGAAAACTCCGAATTGGAAACGATACCGGAGTGATTGCCATGAGACTTAGTATACATGCTAGGTACGACCTTCCTCTAGTATTGTTTTCATGGTTATACTGGTTTTAACAACTTTCGGGACGAGTTTTTGTTTCTGAGACTCATTTCTAGCCTTTAGTATTGCTTCCCGGCCAGAATTGGCATACTGCCGGTATACTGATGTGAACTGACGGAATATCGATATTTGATATATGTTAACTTGAAAGTTGGTGTGAAGATAATCGGTATACCATCGGTATACCGATGTGTGCCGCCGGAATTTTGATTGTGAGCCTACATTTTTTACTTGAGAGTTATTGTGAAGATAATCGGCATACCGCCGGTATACTAATGTGTACAGCCAGAATTTCGTTCCTGTACCCAAGTTATATAAACTCTGATTTTGATTTAAATTCCTAATTCTTCTTACTTATTGCTCTAAAGTGTATGCTATGCTAGTCTACTGTATTGCTTTGTCGTGCTTGGTTGGACCCGGTACATGTTCATGTCTAGTTCTTTGACAGTGACCCGTCGTGGTACACTCTAGTACATATTTTCTTTTTGTATATTATTTGATAGTGGCCTATCATGGCACACTCTTGACTCCAGTACATGTCCAGCTCCTTGATAGTGGCTCACCGTAGCGTACTCTTGTCTTGATATTGTCATGTCCTGTTGTGGCTTGCTGTAACGTATAATTTTGCTTGTCTTGTCTAAGTCTCGCATGTCACATATCTAGGATGGATTCTGCGGAATGCCACACCCAGTATCCTAAATGAAAATATTAGAAATTATATAACTAGCTTGATTATCTAGATCATTGGGTGGTGAGATTTTCTCGATTACCTGCATCCCTTGTTCTCGGTCTTATATATGTATATATACATAGGATTTGGTGCTATATGTCATGATGAGCACTCTTCCAGCACACCGTCGAGTGGAGCACCACTTTAGGACACATGTATCTTACTGCAGTGTGTCTGCTATACTTGTTTTTCTTTTGACTTGGATCAATCGGGTAGTCTGCAGGGCAGGTAACTGGAATTGGATTTCTTAAACTTGCATATGTTAATAATTAGGATTATGACAACCCTAGTTAGCTAAAGTATCAAGCCATACTCATTGCTTGGCCATGATTGATGGATGGAGTCCATTTCTGTCTAGTCTAGTTTTTCTTTCGTTTATCTTATTACAGTACTTAGTTTCCTGTTATTCTTTACATACTATCCTTCCTTCTACATGCTCGGCTTCACCACATGATTACATGACAGATTAGCATATATTCACACTTGTTATCTTCCTTACATGTTTCCAATTTTTCTTTCGTATACACTGTGGTACCATATTATTATTGTAGTCTCTTTTACTGCTTTATCTTAGAGATATTATGAATTGTTTGCTGGCTTTAGTTCATACTTTGGCATCCTTTGTGGTACTTGTTATTGGGGGTCTGACCCTACTAGTTTTGCATGGACCAGATTTAGTTGAGGAGCCCTAGGATCTTCCGGACCTTCCATTCAATGGTGACCACCTAGAGCACCAGAGGGCTTGAGTGGGTGTTCTTTCTCTTTCCCACTATTTTCTATATGTAATCTTTTGAGGCGTTTAGCCACCCGGCACGTGTTTAGCTCGTGTTTTGGACATAACATTTAGCCTACTGGCCTAAGCATGGTCTGTATATTTCTAGACTGCATCTAGAGTTGATCATGTATTACTTAGTCTCGCTAGTTCTTCATTTTGTATTACTAGCTTCATGAACATCTATATATTATAGTTTGGGACGTTCTACTGTCTTATATGCCTGATGATCATATTCTTGTACCTTACTTCTTGCTTGAGACTGAGATTACCTAGGATTATGCGAACTAGGATTGACTGTTGGTTTGTAGCAGTGACCCCATCTATAAAGCTTATACCTTGTTTCGGAGTAATAGAGTACTTTGGTATACGTAGCTGGCCTGGTCCGTCCTTACTTGCCAGTATTCTGGTTCTGGGTGTGACATAGGTTTTAGTGGTGGCCCATGCAGATCTAATTTAACAGATATGTGGGGGTTTCTGGCAGTTATCTCAGTCACAAATTATTCTTCATTGATATCCTTCGTATTACTCTTTACCTTTGACATTTGACCCGATATCTGCTTTGATCGTTGATCTTTCCTTTTCCCTCGACCTGATCCTTGTGTCCTTAAACTTTTAGGGGCACTGTTTCTGGTCCTTCCGATCAACTTGTTCGGATTCCAGCTATGGCGGGTCAGCTTCCGCCTGTTCACCCGTTCGGGAGGCTCAGCCTTAAACGGCAGCTGTGGCAGGGTGGTTGTCGGCTGCTAAAGGGATAGAAATGTATATAGATTAAATGAGAGAAAAAATGGTGTGTTGTATGGCATGACATGGGGGTATTAATGAGGGGTAGTGTGTGTGAGGAAAAGTGAGGTGTGTGTGTGCCTTTGACTGCTGGTGAGTATCCCAAGGACTGGTGAGGAGTTTAAAAATGAGAGTGAAGGAAGAGGTTTGAGTGTATGAGGGTATGCGTTAATTGCGAGTGTGAGGTTGAGTGTTAGAGAGAGAAAGCTTATAATGTGAATGATGTACGTGTAATAGGTCCACATGTGAATGAGGTGATAGGGTAATATGTCATATAGTATGAGGGAGTTGCTCACATTTATTAAGCCTCCATTGGGTTTGTCCAAAAATAGAAGGCATGAATGAAAGGGAGTTGACGGCTTACCCAAAATATGGGTTGACGGGAATGGGTTTTATCCATTGGTCCTAGGGTAGTGTCATGCTTATGTTGTTTGGTGAATTTAGTCCAAAATACCAAATAAAAGTGGATCATTTTTTTATTCCTGAAGAAGTGCATATCTTACACGGAGATTTTGAAGAGAGGAGAAGTGATGTGGGGTGTTGTGTGTTTGGGGTGTGTCATTTGGATTGGATATTTGGGTTAGATTGGATTAGGTTTGGGCTTGGTGCGATCTTTACTACAATTTAGGTTATTTATGATCATTGATGAAATAGTAGCATACAGGGGCTCAATTGGGTAGCACACAAATGGCATGTGCATAGTAGGCTCAAAATAGGTCAAAAAGTATATATGGGGTTGATTAGTTTGGATCGATTTTGAGTCCCGAAATTAAATTGGAAGTTAGGTTAGGTTTTACGGTAGATGATTAAACGGCATAAATTGACCCAAAAGTTGTGTGATGTAAATAATGTACAAAGGAACAAGTTGAGTGGGACATGATATATCAAAATAAAGATAAACTCATCTAGAACAAACTCATGAAGGATGTTTCGAGAGATTGACATCCCTGGTACTCCAAAAATTAAAGTCACAGAAAAGTATATTTAATGATCAAAACTAATTATAATAAAATATTTATCGAAAATAATTCATTTAAATTTTTTTTTAAAAACCCTAAAATCCAGGGGGCCTACACATACATATATAGATACACACCTATATCCCCATATAAAGATACATACACACGTAGACACATATGACACTCACATATGTGCACAATATCGAACACTTGGCGTGCATCACCCTAGTATCGTACCATACTCTAATACTCCCGTGATACGCCTAAGTTACCTATACCAAACCTTGTACGAATCTACCCAAACCACATGAGCATACCTAAAACATAAATTATATCCTAATTAGAGTAATATATAGCTAGTGCCAAGTGTCATGTAGAATGTGGCATGTGTTTTACAAGTGTCGAAGGAAAAAAAAACCCCAAATTGACTCTGTATCCTAGAATATCATGACACATCCTACTCGTATCCATTTATAACCTATCTAGACACACAAGCAATGCAAGTCTATTCAGCCTATTAAACCAAATGACAAACACCTGGTGCACTATTCTCGAATTTTCCCAAAAATGACACAAAACTCTATGTAACTTCTATACAAAGGGTCATTAGAGCCTAGTTCTTTCTCCTATAGGTGCCCCTAGTCCATGGGTGGGTTCCTAATGGTCCAATACATTTATTAGAGTCTAAAAATAGGGGAAATTAGATGTATACCTATTGGGAGATGGATTCCCAATGTAAAGCCCGGTGGAGACGATTCGGACATGATTGGACCCAAGCTCCTAGCCAAAGCTTCCCTCCTCAAGTGCTCCTCTAGCAATGACAAGCTCCTTAGCCTCCTTGGAATAAAAATGAGTGGGATGAGATTTGGGAATTAATGGATTAAGGTTTGCTTCCAATTTGGGATGAACTAATTAGAAAAACTAAATGTGGCTATTAATGATTATAGTGGTTTATATAGCCTCCTATTAGGGTTAGGGTTAGGTTTAGGAATAATAATAAGACTTAAAAGCCCCTCTCCATGCCATGAATGGAATCTCTACAACTAATGGGAATTATATATTCCTTAATCTAAAAGAAATTACTAACTAACTAGTCTATTCATGACTACTTTAATTAATTGAACCAATGGGTTAAGTCAAGTCTAGTTGTGTCTACTAACACCAGGTCTAATAAATAAGCTAGTTCACCAATCAATATTATATATAATTATAACAATTATTCACAAAATTTAAATAATATAAAATATAAAAACACCTACATTTAAAAATATTTTTGTGACAATAATACCCCCTTTAAAAATTTCATCCTCGAAATTTAAGTTGGTTGTACACTTCTCTAGGTCAAGCCCCCAACAATCATGGTCCAAGAAAGTCCAATCTAAATCATACAATTATATTTAAAGAAAACAAGCATGCATGGTTATGGTCTTGATATTGTAGTCTCGAATAGGGGCTACTACTAACTACACTAACTATACTATAGCACAAGCAATCTACAAGGTACCAATGAAGCATTCAAAATAATCGATAGAAAGGAAGGAAAGAATAGAACGAAATAAAACAAAACATGGTAACCCATCACTTTTAGCATCGGCCTCCTCAACCATCAACACAAAAGCCCTGCCCTGCTGGGGTATCTCCCTCTACTGGTGCTGGACATGATGTTTTGCCACAAGTGGCCTAGTTGGACCCCTCTGAGCAAGTGCACCACCTTGAGTTGGACGAGGTAGAGACATAAGATAGTCTCACATCTGGTGCGTAGACGACCCACAGAAAAGGCACACATCTAACCCCTTTCGACAAACATCCCAGCTATGCCCTGGCTTCTTACATAAAGGGCAAACGATATCCTGCTGGGTCGGCTACTGAGGCTGTCTGTGCATCTGCAAAACATAAGTACAAACTGGTGCGTGGTGCTGTTGATGTTGTTGTTGAAACGACCTTTGCTGGATGTAAGGATGCGTGGTTGATCCCGCACTGGTACCAATACCACCCATAGCATTACTTCCTCTCTTGGGCCTGAGGCCCAAGTCCTTCTCCACAATCTGGGCATCCATCAGAATGTCCTCGAAGCTAGTTATGCGGCACCCAGACGTGTATGACCTGACCTCTATGTTCAGGCCCTTCCTGAACTTTCGGGCCTGATCTCCAGGGTCCTGAACCATGCTTTTCGTGAAGCGGCTCAGAGAGGAAAACTCAACGGCGTATTCGTCGACTGACAAGCTCCTCTAGACTAAACTAAGGTACTGACTCTCCAGGACCCCATAGTTACATCAGGAAAGAACTTTTCCATGAAAAGCTTCTTGAAGGCCTCCCAAGTAAGTCCAATCACCGTGAGCATGGGCATTGTACGAAACCATGTGAGCGCAATGTCAAACAGCTGACTGGCAGCTGCTCGATCTACAAACTCTCTAGAATTTGAGCCAGTCGTAGAATCCTCTCAATGTCCTCCAGCCAGTCATCGACATAAAGTATCCCCTCGGTACCTTTGAACTCCCGAGGTGATATCTTCTTGAAGTCCACAACCGTACCCGACCTCGACTACTGTTGAACTGAAGCACCCTAAGACTGAACGAGTGCCACCTTTTTGACTGCAGCTAGTGCCAGCTGGTAGGCACTCTTAATGCTTTAGCGCATCACTACAGCCTGTCTCAGTTGTGCCTCAGCCTGGGCTCTCCGAGCCTCCATCATCTGCTGAAAGAACACAAACATCTATGTTACCTCGGTCGATGCTGGAGGTGGCAGAGGAATAGCCTCCGGCTCCATGAGAATAGTCCTCTGTACAGGTGAAGGAGTGCCTCCAAAAGTAGCCGAAACTTCCACACGAACGGAAGAAACGGTAGGAGCAACTCCTGCTGCCGAAACATAGGTTAGAGAGGTGGCAGACCTCTCGAAAGCTGTTGTAAGTCCAGAGTGCAGAGATCTAGTCTTCGACGACATCCTGAAGATAGATCAAACAAATAAAATTAATATGGCACAAGATAAGATATTATCAAGGAAGGACAACAATTGAGAAAGATAACAATCAAATAAAATAAAATAGAAGATAAAAATTTCAATCTCTAAGAGCGTAGCCTGTTCTATGCTAAATGCAAAATAATGAAACATTTAAGGATATTATAGGTGATAAGCCGAGAACCAATCTAGAATAGAATCTGACAATCATATTTTTGTGCCCAAAAATTATGTTATCCAAAATCTTCGCCTCACTAGTCAGCATAGCTACGAAAAATTTTAGTCCCATATTTACAGTATATAGATCTAATATTATGTTATTCGAAATAACCGCCTTACCAGCTAGCAAGACTGCGAGAAATTCCAAATTCTATAACTAAGATATGTATATCCAAAAACATATGATCAAAATTTTTGCCTCTCTAACTAATATGTTCGCGTTAAACTCTAAACTCCATAACCAAGACAGACGGCTGAATCCTTACTGCCTCGTCTAGTATGCACAACCAGAATATAACCTTGATATATAGTCCATAAACTCATCTTGATACAAATCAAAGTCAAAATCGAACACCAAGAGTCAATTTCAACAACGAACAAGGAAGAGTAGATGGAAACAGATATTGAGATAGGGTTTATAGTGAGATTCTCAAGGGTCATCCCAAGAATCTCTCAAGAAGTCCTAAGGTATGATTGAGTATTCTGTCACCCTAATATTATATTTCCTATATCCTGTCGCAGGCTTGTAGTAGTACGACTAAGTCGGTGCACTACCACGACATTGCTTTGTTTTCGAAGCCAGGCCGGCATGGGCTACCATAAAAATGTGTCAGGTCCCGCACCTGGATGTAGGGGTACGAATGCGTGAGACACGTCGAGCCTATGTCACAGCATTGGTGGGAGAACACTGTCTAGGTCATCAATGTTATCTAACATATCTAATGAATATATAAGTCTTAACCTGACAATAATAATCACATCTCCAAAAGGAGGACAATATAATATATCCATGTTCATACTCAATCACAATAACTAAAGGAAGATAATGGCACAAAATGATATAAAGGTATGAAATGATAAAAGGAGAAGTCTACTAGCATGACTCTCCACTACAAAGTGTAAGTGTCTAAATCTCATCATAATATGTCCCAAATAAATATAACATCCAGAGTCTCATAACTAGAGACAAATCTAGTAATATTAACTACTGGCTAAGACACTACTGGTGGTGCATCCTTAACAGACATCGACTCTAAAGGAATCTCTTGGGTATAATACTAGTCTACTCTGGGTCTGTAATAGATAGGACAAAAGTCCTCGAGATCCTCTAAAAAATATTATCCAATCAGGGTTGGAGCGAAGTACAAAACTCTAAAAGTAGCAAGAATATGATATTAGCACACAGAGTAGATGAATAAATGACTTCTCCTGATTTGATCCATATAATACCAGCCCGTGTGACATTGTGTCTGAATCAAGTAATACAGTTCTAGAACATATGATATATACACTGTCAAGTAGTAAAAACTAACAGAGAGCGCCTGAGGTCCTGACCAATGAGTGTGGATCGAAGTCCAAAGTAGAGTCACAATGACCTAAATATGAAATATCAGTGTCAATTGGTGTTTGGAATGATGTTAAATGCTATCTAGAATGAAGTGTGGTTTCTAGGTCAATTCTAGGTCATGGAAGTCAAACTAGGTCAATTCCTTATTTCCAGGGTAAAACTAGGTCATACTAGGCTTTGCCTAGGTTTCTACGGCCATACCTTAAGGGTATTGCTATACTACCTACAATCAAGTTTACCGATCTAGTATACTACCATCAACTTTAGCTAATATTCTAATTCCTAACCTTAAACCTATATTGATGCCTAGGCTTTGAGCTAAGCCTAAATATCAATAACAATCCTGATATGTATCCCAATACCCATCCTTATTTCATACTCAACCTTGACCAATATGATATCTTTGCCTTGAGACAACCTAGGTATCTATATGGATTACCCTTTCGAACTTAACACCAATTCCTATTTACCTTACTTTTACCATATGACCCTATGTACCATATACCCTTTTTATGTACCCAATACCTATACATATATACCCAATTTTCCTATACTATAATATATCAATGTACCTATACTCTTATTCAAAGTATCTACCCTTACCTTACCTTATATATATATATATATATATATATATATATATATATATATATATATATATATATATATATAAAATATATATATATATATTTTACCTTATATATATATATTTTTTACCTTTACCTTTACCTTTACCTTTACTCTTACACAAAGTATATATTTTTTTTACCTTATATATATATATATATATTTTTACCTTATATATATATATATATATATATATATATATATATATATATATATATATATATATATATATATAAATATATATATATATATATAAATTTTTGGAAAACGAAAATTCATTGAAAGGAACGTAGCAGAACAAAAAAATGGGCCCACATGGGGCACCCAGTTTCCAAAAGTCAAAAAGTAAAGGAATTCGAAATTCAAAAACGAAAAAGAAGGGCGCACGTCCCGAGGGATGGTCAGTCCGTACGCACGCGGGAACCGATGGGAGCACAGACCGAAGGGAGCACGGCCCGAGGGGAGCAGCAGCGACAGCGGCGCGCTGCCTGAAGCGCCCAGAGCCTGGTCCGCGCAGGGCCGACGAAGGAGGAGCCTCGCGGCGAGGGGGTGTAGCTTCCCTCCCCAAAAATTTAGAAATATTTATTTATTATTTAATTGATTTAAAGGGGTAAATATTAGATTTTATAAATAGCTAATTAGTTATTATTTTATGGTGATTAAATAAATATATTTTATTGCTGACTGAATCTGATCGATACATGCCCTTATATCACTAAATTAATGATATTACCTCTCTCTCTTATCTGTGTCTTCTCTGTTTCTCATTAGATACTCCCATCTATTTCTTTCCAGTCTAGTCGATTAGGGCATTTAAATGAGTCGAGCTGTGTCAAACTTTGGATGTTTGAGTTTGGTCCACTTAGAATGACATATTGAGCATAACTTGACCATGAACTTGAATGACTATGTTCAAACCAGAGCTAGGCTTTGGAACAGCTTAATTTGATCTTTGATTCTTGGGTCGAGTCTTTCCCCTACCTCAAGTGTACTACATAACTAATATAATTAGCCGGTAACAATGAGATCAACAGCTAATAACTATGTGAATACAAAATATATATAATTATAAACTTGATCATGTTGGCACATTGGAGCCCAACTTGGTCATAGTCAAGTTAGGGTAGTAGATGCAGTGCATGCTGAGCTTTTTAAGTTGAGCTGGTTTATGCTAGAGCTCACTAGTCAAGCTTCATTTGTTCAAGCTCAAATCGTTTAGGCAAATCTAGTATATTCCCATGTTCAAGTTAGGGTGCTTACAAAGTAATCTAAAGATGAGGGTACGGCTGAGTGGGAGCTTGAGAGATGTGCTGTTGATTTATAGCACACCAGGCCGAGCGGCCCACAGCCTATGCCTCAGCTAAGCCACAGACCCGACCATACCCAAAACAAACCAGACACAGTCCCGGCCGAGCTCTACATGACCAAATCCAAAGCCCAGCCGAGAGAGAACAAAGCCACATAATTGTAAGCAGTCCATGTGAATCTACAGAGGAAGTAACCCAGCACTGGGCAGGCCCAAACCCGAGCGCAAGGGTTTTCCCGAAGAAAACAACAGCGACAATAGTATAAAATGCGAGCCGAGAGTAAAATCGAAACCCTAAACCACGCGTACGCGGACACCACCCTTGGGCGACCTTTCCTGCGTGCGCGCCGCCACCGGAGGCCGGCCGGAGCCGCCACGCACGACCGCGCGGGTCGCCGTAGCGCGCGGACAGCACGCGCGCGCGAGAAACAAGTGCGATGACAGCAGCCTCTTCGGACCCAACTTCGACGAGAGAGTACTCAACGCTCGTTCGGCGTTTTTCTGATCCACCTTCTCAGGTATGACTATAACCTATCCGACTTTACGTCCCTTTAAGTAGAATGATTTGTAGTGCGCTAGTGTGATGTGGAAATAGAACTGAAGTTCGGGAAAAACCTGTCCCAAAAATAGGACGTTTAACAGTCCATCGACCCAAGTTTACAGGCACTTCCTGAACAGAGTAGTAGGATATTTCAAAAACTAGTTAATGAAAGTCCTAGACAACCTACAGGGCTTAAAATCCCTTTTTGTAGAATCGGATTTCGTTGACAGTGCGTCGAGAAATCCGATTTCGAAGTTTGACAAAAAGCTGTTTTAAAAACATTAAAATTGCTCCACACGACGTGCGTCACGCCAATCGGGACGACGTGGTTGCGAACCGAAAGCATCGAAAAATGCGTAACGGCTTCGTGGTCGTGTCGGCTTTGACGGAATTCAAATTGGTCGCATGTGCGTGACGAATTTGATGCGTATCCGTCAAAATTTACCGTATCGTGCACTTTGCAAATTTCTCAATTACTTCTGCACGCTCGTCTGATCGAGACAAAACTTGCACCAACAGAACCGTATCATTTTTCTGGTCCTGTATGCCATGTTTGGTCCGATTCTGAGACCGTTGATAAAATCGTTGTTTTGCGGGCCCACGGTCCCACTCAACGGGCGATTTTGTGCACGGCCCGACGGAATCCAACTTTGGACATACGGTTGGGTTCGTATCGAAAAACTGGATCCATAGACATGTAGTTTGACGACTTTAGAGACCGTTGACTCTGGCACGCTTTTCGGTGCAAAGCGGGTCCAACGGCGGACACCGTTTTTGCCCAAAATTACCGTTTTGCCCCTGTGTCCAGAATTGGACTTAAGGACAGGCAATCCTAGCTAATTGGACTATTCTGAGATCATTGGTATTGTTTATTTTAGCTTCCGGGGACTGTTGTACGGGTTTTAACTATTGTGGCACATTGAGTAGTTCAGATTGTCGATTTCACCAGCAGAGGACTACAGGCGAGTACAGTTTATTGTTTGCAGTTCGATATTGATCTTTACTATATTTCATTGATTAGTCATTGGTTATGTGATTATTTTCTATTATAAATTGTTGAGTCGGGAAAGAGAAGTACCAAGGATGTGTGATCTGACCTTAGACCGTGTAGACCGTGTTGCATTTATTTCTTGTAGACAGTGTAGACAGTATTTTATTTATTTCTTGTAGACAGTGTAGACAGTGTTTTATTTATTGCAAAGTAGACAGTGTAGATCGTGATTATTACTGCATTTAAACTGTGTAGATCGTGATTATTATTTTGTAGACAGTATTTCTTTACTGCAATATTTTCTGTAGACCGTGTAACTGTAGACCGTGTAACTGTAGACCGTGTAACTTTAGACCGTGTAGACCGTGTCGCATAATTGTCCCGAGATCGATCACATATCAAAGGTACTTCTAACAGTTGGAGAAAGTATTTTGTGTCTATTTATTTACTATTAGTTTTTAGTATTTCCTGTTTATTTTCAAACCCATGATTGATGTCTAACCTTTGTCTTATAGTCATTTTCTTTATTTGAAATTACATTCAGTGAATTGTGCTCGTTCCATTCCTGACTGAAAACCATATTTTTCAGGTTAGCTGTGGATTTACTTAGCATGGGAGATACGGGTGTATTTGCAGACGAAAAGCCTAGAGACTAGTTAGATAGATGAGTTGTAGTCATTGTACAAGTTATATTTTCTGCAGATGTAAAACTTGTGATCATTGTAAATTAAATTAATTTTGTGAATGAGTATTATTTGTGATTTTGATCTTCATGGCCGTGACAGCGTTCTACCACCGACACTGCGGCGTAGGCTGGCTTGGACACGTCTCGTATCCGTTTAAAAAAAAATGGGTGCGGGTCGTGACAAGTTTTTGTGGTGGCCCATGCAGGTCAGTCTTTGCAAGTCATGCGAACTCGTGATAGTACTTAAGTTAGTCGTACTATTGCGAGCCTGCGACTAGAAATGCTCATTCATGAATTAGAAATTAATTTAATTTACGAGAATGACTAAGACTAGGAGTCCCTTATACAAATTTATCGATGGGT
The DNA here is from genome assembly GCA_029216955.1 of Iris pallida. Classification (NCBI taxonomy): domain Eukaryota; kingdom Viridiplantae; phylum Streptophyta; class Magnoliopsida; order Asparagales; family Iridaceae; genus Iris; species Iris pallida. The sequence continues at coordinate 4,386,710 of JANAVB010040618.1, read as the reverse complement.
AGTCTAGGCCATGCAATGTGGATAAGGAGTTATTAAATTGATAGAGTGTCAGATCCTTATAGGTACATTATTATCTCTTGATAGGACGATTTGATCCAATCTGGATAGATTATTCACTTGGTGAGGCAGAGTTTCCTAGAGTAATGACCTAACCTTGATGAATTATTCAATTCATTCTCTTTGCCTCTAAGATATCATCCCCATATCCTAGCCGAATTATCTATATAATTGCTAGTTGCCCTAAGAATCATTATTTTACAAAGTTCTGATTTTGTTATCCATATACGGACCTCGAGTTAGTTTCGATTCAAGTTTGTCCCTCAGAGGCTTGAATACACATGGAAGAGTTAGAACGTTTGTATTTCTTTTATCCTCAGTTATTTCCTCCTGGGCAATCTTTTATCTTAAGGGTTGTGACTGATAGGACAAATGCTTACGCTTTATTTCATAGGCAATTTGTTTGAATCTCTAGGAGCTCATAGGTTTTTACGGATGTAGTTAAGAGAATATTAGTTGACTCATGATGACAGGACAGTAGCGCACTGTCACCATTTATTTGAATTATAGAAACCATAGATTCACTGCAGCCAGCAGCGCACTGGCGAGACACGACTCCTAGAATTGAAATTAGTCTAAGAAAACATAGGTTATAGAATATTCTTAAAACTATGGCTAGTGGTCCTCTTTGATCGTAGTTACTCTGGAGTCGAGATAAGAAAGAATATCTGATATCATATCACATCTGAATCACGGATCCAAGAGTTTACCACAGCCCGAGTATACGGGCGAGGCGTAACTCTCGGTGAAATGACTTCAAACGTGATTACAGGTTTAGGATACTATGGAGGATAGGACAACACCAGTATGTCCCAGGAGACCCGAAACCAATATTAGTGGAAGTTTTGTAAGTTGGGTAGCATGTCTCCCAACATAGCAATCCGTGGTCCTTGTGATCTATTGACGGGGTAATTGACTGACACAAATAGGTTTACCTAGAATATAGAATTTAGAGTTCCATAACCCATTAGTCGACCAAGTCCTTGTGGATAAGAAGATAGTAGGAAGACTGTATAAGCAAGAACACCGGGTAAGGTATGATTCTCTCAAAACTCGACACACTTGTGCCTTCTTTCAAAAATCTTGCATAATTGTTTTCGACTATCTTAACAAACGCTGCTGTTACAGCTTGGTTTTGCAAGCTCACTCTGTTCTCGAGCTTGATTTGAGGCATATATTTAGTGGGGACGCCTGCTAACTTATTGTCTAATCAGAATCAGTGTATTATGGTCTGATCAACCATGATGCACTTGGTTCGCTCTTCGTTTAATTACACTACGTGGATGGAGATATATAGGTATCTAGGATCTCATCCGCGACTGCTTTGACAATTCTCTTGAATTATACGTTCTCCCTTGAATCACGTGATTGTATTCAGTAACATCTTTCTTGAACTCTTTATTGTTTTTATCTTTCACTGGTTCCGAAAGACAGAAGCTCGTAATTGGTAGAGAGATACCGTGTATCCCCATAGCTATGGTAGTTGTATACACAAGGGTAGTTATCGTTAGCCAGCCATGTGATCGAGTTAGTCGTTCTCCTCTCGACCCCAAACTGTTATCGGAACTTTCAAGCCATCTGAATTTAAGAATGATTAGGGTTTTACCCTTAGTCGAAATGCCTACCTAGGAGACTACCTATTCTTTAGAGACCAAAGGTGGCGAGTCTCTAATTATTTGCTGGAAGCTTGCCTTAACTAGCAACCCTTAAGCCTTATCTCAGCCCTTCCTCGGCCAAGCCTACATTTAGACATGAGATGAGTAGACAAGGCTAAGGACAAATCATTTACCGTGACTGTGGTAGACACTCATCCCGAGATTGGTTTCCAACAAGTATTGTCCTGGTTATGTAAACTCTTAAGACCTAACTAGTGTTGGAACACCACCGTCACTAGCTTAGCCAATACCATAGCTTAAATACCCTGTCATATTATGATCTGCCAGTTGTCAACAGCAATACACGATCACTACAACTCTTGTGACGATAGTCTGGCAGGTTGACACAAATAGAATTCACGACACAATTGTTAGAAATCTTGTGCCTTAGAGTTGGTTACCCCGTCGATAACTCTAGTAGACTATAGACGAGTAGATCATCCTATTTTGTTGACCATGTGCCATTGTACACACTCGTTCTTTATTTTTTGAAGAACGATCCTTGACTTGACTTATATCTACCGTATCCCGATACGCTGTGCCTTATTCCCTATTAACAAAGGGTCGAGGTACAGTATCCGGACTTTGGAAACCCTCTAACCTCAATATTCCTAAGACCATGTCCTATTTTTAAGGTGGGTAGACTGTAAGCCTCCTAAAGTTTTGGGATATACGAAGATCACCGATTGATTAGAATAAATTTTATTAGAATGATAGTTAGTGCCCTATAGACTCCCACTTTCCATTTAGATCATTTTGTGTCCCCGGCCGGGTCATTAATATTCGGAGCACAAGACCAGCTGTTACCTTCCAACAAATTTCATATGCAAGTTCTAGACGAGTCCACCTTCATCTAGGTATATCATGTCCCTCTCAAACCTGTCCCCTTGTACTCTATTTTTATGGTACGACTTTCATGTAAAAAGGACTAGCTATAACCCTTACCATAATAGCGATATGTTTCCCGACTTCTATTGGAGGCTCAGCCTTGACTCAATTCATTCGACCCAATACATGGTTGTGATTTACATAAAGCCCACTACACTTATGTCACTAGTATGTTACTTAATTGTGCCTTTTCGTGCTATTTAAACACAAAAGCCACGAAAGACGTATTTTTGGGCTTTAGGGACCAAGCTAACCAACTTGACGGGCAACTAGCTCAACCCTTGGATAGAAACCTATTCTAGGATACCCTAACCTAGTAAAAAATAGTTTATCGTTGGGACCTTATTCAGTCCATATAGATTGAAATCCAGGGTTCATCCAACTAACGGTTGGTGTCCAATCGGAGAACACATTAAGAACCAGCAAAACCCATCCCTACATACCACCTTTTAGACTATAAACCGACCTATTTGAAATAGGTCCCTACACCTATTAGGTAGTCTCCATCTCTTAGGATGTGAAGTCATTCGTGACCCTTATTCCATCTACCTAGAAGTCGCGATACGATCTTGTATTGTATTTTATCCCTTGCACACGTGTTTAAATAACCACGGGAAGATCACAATCTTGATTCCTCAAATTTCGTCCTATTATGGAACTATTTGGATTAAATTCGAGAACGGGACTTCTGTATTGCTTGGATTGCAAGACCCTCTGAGAAACAAAGGGTTCATTGACTTAGCAAGTGACTGGACTAGAGTAGCCCCTCTAGCAAATAAGTCAATGGCCCATAAACTTTCTTTCTATCTGCATCATTGGATACTCTCTACCACTCTGGAAACTTCATACTCGCTCTCGATTATTTTTCTTACTTCCTATCGTAGAGTGACGAATGGTAATGCTTATTAGAATACACCAATGTTTCTCAGCTACTTGCGTAAATTTGTTGCTGTTAAATTTTGGATTGCTTGATAGATACGAGAGGATTATAGATGCCGTATGCCCTAGATATCGGTTGCTAGGATTGTTAATAACTAGTTAGATGGCCAATAAGTTTTAATTACCTGTGTTTCGAGAGAGTAGTGTGACCAAAGGTGGGTAGAAGTCATCGATGATTCGTAGTTACGGAATGGCTAGCAGGAGATGTAAATATTCCTGAGAAATTAAATTTGAACAGATTTTGGTAATAGTGGATTTATTCTTTTATTATTATATTTTTTTTGAATTTTAGGCATATTTATGAGTTAGAATTTCGAGGACGAAATTATTTTTAAGGTGGGTAGATTTGTAGCTCCCCTTTCCAAAAATTTAGAAATATTTATTTATTATTTAATTGATTTAAAGGGGTAAATATTAGATTTTATAAATAGTTAATTAGTTATTATTTTATGGTGATTAAATAAATATATTTTATTGCTGACTGAATCTGATCGATACATGCCCTTATATCACTAAATTAATGATATTACCTCTCTCTCTTATCTGTGTCTTCTCTGTTTCTCATTAGATACTCCCATCTCTTTCTTCCCAGTCTAGTCGATTAGGGCATTTAAATGAGTCGAGCTGTGTCAAACTTTGGATGTTTGAGTTTGGTCCACTTAGAATGACATATTGAGCATAACTTGACCATGAACTTGAATGACTATGTTCAAACCAGAGCTAGGCTTTGGAACAGCTTAATTTGATCTTTGATTCTTGGGTCGAGTCTTTCCCCTACCTCAAGTGTACTGCATAACTAATATAATTAGCTGGTAACCATGAGATCAACAGCTAATAACTATGTGAATACAAAATATGTATAATTATAAACTTGATCATGTTGGCACATTGGAGCCCAACTTGGTCATAGTCAAGTTAGGGTAGTATATGTAGTGCATGCTGAGCTTTTCAAGTTGAGCTGGTTTATGCTAGAGCTCACTAGTCAAGCTTCATTTGTTCATGCTCAAATCGTTTAGGCAAATCTAGCATATTCCCATGTTCAAGCTAGGGTGCTTACAAAGTAATCTAAAGATGAGGGTACGGCTGAGTGGGAGCTTGAGAGATGTGCTGTTGATTTGTAGCACACCAGGCCGAGCGACCCACAGCCTAGGCCTCAGCTAAGCCACAGACCCGACCATACCCAAAACAAACCAGACACAGTCCCGGCCGAGCTCTACATGACCAAATCCAAAGCCCAGCCGAGAGAGAACAAAGCCACATAATTACAAGCAGTCCATATAAATCTACAGAGGAAGTAACCCAGCACTGGGCAGGCCCAAACCCGAGCGCAAGGGGCGGCCTGGTTTTCTCGAAGAAAACAACAGCGGCAATAGTATAAAATGCGAGCCGAGAGTAAAATCGAAACCTTAACCCACGCGTACGTCGACACCACCCTTGGGCGACCTCTCCTGCACGCGTACCGCCACCGGAGGCCGGCCGGAGCCGCCTAGCACGACCGCGCGGGTCGCCGGAGCGCGCGGACAGCACGCGCGCGCGTGAAACAAGTGCGATGACAGCAGCCACTTCGGACCCAACTTCGACGAGAGAGTACTCAACGCTCGTTTGACGTTTTTCCGATCCAACTTCTCAGGTATGACTATAACCTATCCGACTTTACGTCCCTTCAAGTAGAATGATTTGTAGTACGCTAGTGTGATGTGGAAATAGAACCGAAGTTCGGGAAAAACCTGTTCCAAAAACAGGACGTTTAACAGTCCATCGACCCAAGTTTACAGGCACTTCCTGAACAGAGTAGTAGGATATTTCAAAAACTAGTTAATGAAAGTCCTAGACAACCTATAGGGCTTAAAATCCCTTTTTGTAGAATCGAATTTCGTTGACAGTGCGTCGAGAAATTCGATTCCGAAGTTTGACAAAAACCTGTTTTAAAAACATTGAAATTACTCCACACGACGTGCGTCACGCCAATCGGGACGACGTGGTCGCGAATTGAAAGCATCGAAAGCTGCGTAACGGCTTCGTGGTCGTGTGGGCTTTGACGGAATTCAAATTGGTCGCATGTGCGCGACGAATTTGATGCGTATCCATCAAAATTTACCGTATCGTGTACTTTGCAAATTTCTCAATTACTTTGTGCACGCTCATCTAATCGAGAAGAAACTTGTGCCAACATAATTGTATCATTTTTCTGGTCCTGTATGCCAAGTTTGGTCCGATTCTGAGACCGTTCATAAAATCGTCGTGTTGCGGGCCCCACGGTCCCACTCAACGGGCGATTTTGTGCACGGCCCGTCGGAATCCAACTTTGGACATACGGTTGGATTCGTATCGAAAAACTGGATCCATAGACATGTAGTTTGATGACTTTAGAGACCGTTGACTCTGGCACGCTTTTCGGTGCAAAGCGGGTCCAACGGCGGACACCGTTTTTGCCCGAAATTACCGTTTTGCCCCTGTGTCCAGAATTGGACTTAAGGACAGGCAATCCTAGCTAATTGGACTATTCTGAAATTATTGGTATTGTTTATTTTAGCTTCCGGGGACTGTTGTACGGGTTTTGACTATTGTGGCACATTGAGTAGTTCAGATTGTCGGTTTCACCAGCAGAGGACCACAGACGAGTACAGTTTATTATTTACAGTTCGATATTGATCTTTACTATATTTCATTGATTAGTCATTGGTTATGTGATTATTTTCTATTATAAATTGTTGAGTCGGGAATGAGAAGTACCAAGGATGTGTGATCTGACCTTAGACCGTGTAGACCGTGTTGCATTTATTTCTTGTAGACAGTGTAGACAGTATTTTATTTATTTCTTATAGACAGTGTAGACAGTATTTTATTTATTGCAAAGTAGACAGTGTAGATCGTGATTATTACTGTATTTAAACTGTGTAGATCGTGATTATTATTTTGTAGACAGTGTTTCTTTACTGTAATATTTTCTGTAGACCGTGTAACTTTAGACCGTGTAGACCATGCCTTATAATTGTCCCGAGATCGATCACATATCAAAGGTACTTTTAACAGTTGGGGAAAGTATTTTGTGTCTATTTATTTACTATTGGTTTTTAGTATTTCCTGTTTATTTTCAAACCCATGATTGATGTCTAACCTTTGTCTTATAGTTATTTTCTTTATTTGAAATTGTATTCAGTGAATTGTGCTCGTTCCATTCATGACTGGAAACCATATTTTTCAGGTTAGCTGTGGATTTACTTAGCATGGGAGATACGGGTGTATTTGCAGACGAAAAGCCTAGAGACTAGTTAGATAGATGAGTTGTAGTCATTGTACAAGTTATATTTTCTGCAGATGTAAAACTTGTGATCATTGTAAATTAAATTAATTTTGTGAATGAGTATTATTTGTGATTTTGATTTTTATGGCCGTGACAGCGTTCTACCGCCGACACTGCGGCGTAGGCTGGCTTGGACACGTCTCGTATCCGTTTAAAAAAAAACGGGTGCGGGTCGTGACAGGGGGCCACCGCCGGGAGGGGGCCGACACAATGGAGGCAGGGGGCGTCGGCGGTGGCGAAGCCACGGTGGCGGGGGAAAATCGCCTAGGGAAGCCAAGGAGCGAGGGAGGGAGGGGCCACCGCGAGCCGGCGAGCCGGAGGGGGGCACGGGGGGATCGGAGAGGGAGTGGGAGGGACCGGGGGTCCGGGACCGAGCGAGGGGAGAGCGGCTCGAGGAGGGCGGATCGCGGCCCGAGGGGAAGCAATCCGGAGCGGGCGGGGGCGGGGGGGAGGGTCCACAGCCCGGAGGAGGAGGACAGAACCATCAGCCGACGGAGGGAGGACGAGCACTCAGCCCTGGCGGAGGGGTGGGGATGGCTCGACGGGCATCCCAGAGAAAGGGGGAAGGGTTTTGACCCGTGGAAGGCCTCGGCGTCGGGGACCCATCAAGCCGGAGGGGAGGGAGACTACGGCGAGGGGTGACGGAGAGGCACCACCCCGCGAGGGGAACCGCCGGGGGGAAGCCTGAGAGAGGGAGAAGGGGGTCCGGGGATGGGAGGGGGACGGCGCGACGATGAGTGAGGGAGGGAGGGCTGGACCACCAGGGAGCCGGAGGAGGAGTGGGACGCCAAAATAGGCGTTTAGAAGGAGGAGGGGAGAACCGGATCGAACCGCGAGAGAGGGAGGGGACGATCTGCCGGGAGGCTGAGCCGGAGGAGAGGGGGATCGAGGCCTCCTGCATGGCCGGGGAAGCCGAGGCGACTGGCCTCCTCGGTGGCGAGAGCGCTAGGGGTGGCGTCTCGCGCCCAGAGCGAGGAGCACCGCCTCCGCCTGGGGATGGGCGGGGACCCAGACCCACTGCAAGGAGGCTGGCTCTTGCCAGTAAGCGTCGGCCGGAGCAGAGGAGGGAGCCGAAGCAGAGGCAGGTGCGGAGGGCGCCGAGAGGAGCGCCTCCGAGGATGATAGCGAGGGGGCGGGGGGGTGACAGGAGGAGTGAGAGTGAGAGTGACCGCCTCAGCCGCGGCGGGAGGCGCCGGAGGGGGACTCGCAGTCGAGCCGGGGAGAGGCGTGAGGGGGGGACTGACCGGAGCCGAAGCCGGGGGGGCTCGGGGGGGGCTGCCGGAGAGGGGGCGGCTACCAGGGAAGGAAGAGCAGGCGGATCACCTCAAACAGAGCGCCGGAGAAAACAGGGGGGCCAAGGAGAGACGGGCCCGACTGAGGACGCCGAGATCGGCGATTACGACGACGTCGAGGCCTGCGGCGACTCCAAGGAAGAAAGGGGAAGGGGAAGGAGTCGCCGCTCGCAATGCGAACGCCGGACGGAGGAGGGTGGGTTCCTCCCCACCGGGGGGGGCGGCCGGAGGGGCCGCGGCTGCCCGGGGTCGACCGGCCACCGGCCGGGGGATGGGAAACCGAGGATCGACGTCTCTCCTTCAAGAGGGATCCACACCCACACCATTTTTATAATATATATATATAAGGTAAAAAAGAATATATATATATATATATATATATATATATATATATATTTATATATATATATATATATATATATATATATATATATATATATAAAATATATATATATATATAAAAGTATGTACCCTTACCTTTACCTTATATACATATACATATATATATATATATATATATATATATATATATATATATATATATATATATATATATATATATATATATACCAAAACATTGTAGTCCCTCAATCCACAATCCAATGATACTATATTATTAGTATATATATGCCCCATACCTATTCCTCATGTATATATATATCCATATAATATATGTTCTTATCAATATATATAACTTTACTCTATAAACCTATATTCCATATTTTACCAAGATACCCATGCTATACCTATATACAATATATATACCAATATTCATACCTATCCTATATGCAAGCTACCACATTAACCCTTTGCATAGCCCCTGCAGCTTCAAGCTGTCACGACCCGCACCCGCTTTTCGGATAAGAGACATGTCCAAGCGCAGCCTACGCCGCAGTGTTGGCGATAGAACGCTGTCTAATATACACAAGTCATAGAATCTATGGAACTAACATGGCAGTCTTGATCTCATCCACAGAAATATGATACAATTAACTAACTCAAACGAGACTGAATAATATAAACTAGAATATCAAGTTTATCCAGAATTCAAGTCACGTTCGGTGGACACAAATCCACTACCAATAGACAGAATTAAAATAAAGACATGAATTAAATGACTGAGTCAAAATTGCTGATCAAATGACAACCTCAGCTGCAAGGACACCGTACTCTGATGTTGGCTCAAACCCGTTCGTCTGCTCAAAACTCGGTTAAACCTGAAGAGATCATCAGGTTCTCATAGGACTAGCAAGATACATAAAAACATGCCTTTCTACAGTTTATCATGCATGAAAAGAAAACATAATATAAGCAGGAAATGACCAAGCAAACGTGATAGCGAATATATGAATAACTACGCCTAAATGAATTGCTTGAAGAAACGTATGAATAAGAGATCAACGGATACCAAACCCTCGCACCGAGTGTGGACTTGCAGGCCAGTTCAAGGCAAATCACTCTGGCCTCGTGTGTGGACTCATAGGTACAAACGGTCAATCCATGCCCCGTGTGTGGACCCGCAGGTTGCAAGAATCGAAACAAAAAAAATAGCAGTTCAGTTTATAATGCAGTCATCCTATGATACAACTCAATCAAGTACAAGGAAAACACATGTCCGATATGGCTACAAGGCTAACTGTGAACAAGGACTGTGAACAAAGACTATATAACAATGAAGAAGCACATGTCAGCAATCAAATCAGAATCAACTGGATAATGAAAGAAGATAAGCATGTTCATAAAGCTGTAAAGAAAGGCAAGGTATACTTACCTGTCCTGTGTTGCTAGCAATGGTTCAAATGTCCAAATCGAGATCCCAATAACCTATTTTATAAATTATATGCATACTGTCAATCATTAGTCAAAAGTAATACTACTCTATATTTTTATTTGTTAGTTATCTAGGTTAACTCTAACGGGTGGTTTGTGTATTTGGCTAGTCATGGCTTTATCAGGGTTCTGTTTGGGACTCATGTCCTATTGGTACATTCAACCATCATGATAACTGAAGGCATGATCTAGTTTGCCTACCCACCCTTCTAATGTTTTTTTATAGCAGATACTTACTGCACTAGACTTTTGATAGGTGTAACTTCTTTTTAGATACTGATATCAGGTCCTCCGAGGAACCCCTACTATATTCCATATTTTACCAAGATACCCATGCTATACCTATATACCATATATATACCCAATATTCATACCTATCCTATATGCAAGCTACCACATTAACCCTTTGCATAGCCCCTGTAGCTTCAAGCCCCTTGCATAACTCTCACACAGGAACCCCCTACTTCTACTGCAACTCTCTGCACCAACACATATGCACTCACACTATCCTCCCTTGCACCAAAACACACACACACACACACACACACACACACACATGGTTTTTCCCAACACCCTGTTACAACTGCTAATGTATAACATTGCTGCTGTTGTGGCTTGACTCTGCTACTACCAAGCAACAATTGCTTGCTACTGGCTTGCTGCTAATAGCCTTGCCGCAGTTGCTTCTTCATTACCTACAATGGTTGCCATCTGCTACTATAAAAGAGTAAATCAGGGTCGACAAAATATGAAGAATAAAATGAAACTACCAACCATATACCTAAAATCTCGATGCAGCAATCAACATATATCCAACTACTATGTACTAACTGCACAACCAATACCTAGAGAGATCACCAGGTCCTCAAAGGGATATAACAAGATACAAAAAAAAATGACAATGTAAACTGAATAAATATAAACAGGAAATAAATAGCTTGGGTCATAACTTGGTCTAATATCCCACCATCTAAACAGCAAACTACCCCTACAACCAAATAAGGACAAGGAGTGGTACACCATTCCGTGATACGATACTATGCCATGCTATAATACAAACTGAACCTAACCACTATATGAATACAAATCAAGACGACTTTGGTGCATATGAGTAGGTATATGAATAAAACATAGCATCCGTTAGAAGCTTTCGCATGAACTAGTATATATTTGGATCGTATCTGACGCACAATCAGGGCTACTGAGTGGATGTATCCCCTAGCCATACTTTACATCACTGGCATACCTTTCAACCATATCTAACTCGCAGTCAGGGCCACTGTTAGATATATCCGCTAGTGACACACCCATAATTGGGAAACAAATAATCCATAATCGAACAATCCACATCTCAATACAAGTCATCCTACCTAGACCCGACCTAACTATCTAGTGAGTCAATGCACCAACAGCGGCTCATGCATATGAATTCTCACTCATGTGTCATATAGTAACACGTGTCAAGTCCATAGAAGTTATATCAATAACTTTCCAACTAAAGGTAAGTCTACTAACTATAGGTCAACACACACACACCCAATACATCGATGACAACATCGATGGCACCTAAGTCAAACTTGGATGCACACAACTATAACTGTAAACAACAAGCACATAAATAGAAACTTAATTTAATCAGAGATCAAAGACAAGGTATTTTGCTTGGCATTTCAAAAACAAAATAATCATCGGTCCAGCTCCAACTGTAGTCGAACGCCTAGTAATATAAATAAACTAAAATAAATACTAACTCAAAGATCTCACACATACCATGTATAGTCTCTACTTAGGCATAATTTACCAAACTAGTTTATATCCAAGCATAGTCATATAATATTATACTAGCATGACAAAAATATTATTCTATAATTTAAAAATAATTATTTCAAATTCTAAAATAATAATAAATATTTTTGGATAAATATTTATGCATATATTTTTATGAAACAAGTAAATATATACATACTCTAACTATTCTATACACACATATAATCATGCTATTACATAAAAGTAGTATCTTTATAAACTAAAAGTAATAATCATAAATCCTTGTATATTTTTAAATATATATAATAATAATATTATAGAAAAATACACTTCTCATAAATATACTAACTGATTGGCTTATTAAGCCAACTTCTCAATTAAATAGAAATCAAGTAATATAAAACTAATATTTTTAAAATCTGAAATAAATCTAAGTAATTTGATAAATAATAGGAATTGATGTCAAAATTACACAACAAGGATCACATACTATATAGGTAAAACTAGTCAACAACCATAAATTAACACTTAACCATATTTACCATCAATGCTACCATATATTGCACCATGTTATTTTAGAAAAATAATATTTATATCCCCAAAGTATATATATAAATATATATAAAATAAAATAAAATAAAATAATATATATATATATATATATATATATATATATATATATATATATATATATATATAAACCCAAATCAATGCATTTATTTACCAACACAATTATGAAATATATGGGTCCAATTTGGAAGTGAAGCAATATAAAAAATATAAAAATTAAATATTATGGAAATAATCAGAATAAATTAGAGAAAATATCATTTCCATCTAAATTAATTAGATTTAATCCTATTAAACTCTTATGAAGTTTAAAGATCAAGTAGTCGGGTTACGGTGGACTTTTCGGTATCCGAAAAACTAGTAACATAGAAACGATGCATAAACGCTTGAAATACTTGCAAATATGAACAAAGAACATTACTAGATGGTTAAGAGTTATGTTAGAGACATTAACAAGGATTTTTTTGAGATAAAACAGGTTCGACAGTCGTTAAAAAGATCCTTGCACCAGATGTACGGGCAAATAGAGTGGAACAGTGTGATTTAGCATTTGGACATCCTAGAAGACATGTTGGTATATCCATTAGATTTGGTTTCAAGTGAAATAGATGAAAAAAAAAGTATTTAAAATTTATTTTAGAAGATGACAAACCTGGTTCGGAAGATTTATTACGGCTAGAAATAACCATCAAGTTCGGCCTCTAAACGGTCAAATAAGTTGATGAAACTCCTCCGGGGCTAGATAGAGTTGAAGAGGGGTCTCTTAGAGTTGTCATGGAGGTAGTGGAGTGCACAAAAGTCGGGTAGAAGGGACTTTCGGGTTGTCGGCCAAAGGCATGTGGTCGTCGGCCTTAATAGGAGACGGGGTCGAGTTTTAGTATAGGGAGAGGAGGTGGCCGGTCTATGGGGATATTTATATATAGGGTTTTGTTCTCCTTTGGATTATGGAAATTTTTGGTTTTGTTTGGATTGATTTGTAGTTGATTTGGTCAACCAAACAATACAATTAGTTAGGTGTATAAGTGGTTTCTATTTATGGGTGAGATGTTTGACTTTGGTCAAAGTTGTTAGGATTGGAGGGCATGGCTGCTATTAAATTGAATTAGATCAATCTACTATGGTTTGGCAACCTAGGATGGCATCCACTAAGTTGGGTTGACTAGGGTTAAGTCCCAGAATTATTTCCAACAAAATTAAGCACCGAAATAACTATAAATGTGTCTCATGTGCCATTTAAAAATAAGTAGCACATGGAAACTCAATTGGAGGGACACCATTGGCATGTGTGCAGTAGACTCAAAATAGGTCAGAATCAGATATTAGTCGAATGGGTTGGATCATTGTCGAGTCCTGAAATTAAATTGGAAGATGAAACAAATTTTATGATAGATTGGAAATTGGTATAAATTGACCCAAAAGTTGTGCAATAAAAATAGAGCAAAAGAGAACATGTTTGAGTGGCACTTGATATATAAAATAAATATAAACTTGTCTAGATCAGCATATATCAAGGACGTTTTGAGATATCGATATTGCTTGTGTTCTAAAAATTAAAGGTACAAAAAGGAGTATCTAATGATAAAAAATACTAATGGAAAAAATATCTATTAATAAATATATTAAATAAAATAAAAGTAAAAAATAACTATAAAAGTCTAGGGGGCTTACATGCACCTTACTCTATTTGCTGCTGTTCCTAGTGATTTTCTTATTAGCTACTACTGCATATGCATCTGCTACAACTCTGCCTACAGGTTTCTTCCTCCCTTTACTATACTGCATTTTCAAACTGCCAACAAGTGTAGACCCCTGCTGCCACTAACAGGTAACTCTTTACCGACTACTATTACCTCTACTGCTTCTCTTTCTAGCTCTACTCCACTCATAGCCATTTACCTACATATTTAGCACACACATCTATCCACAAGTATTGATATACACACCCCTATCTATACATATAGACACACACATGCTTGTATACACATTCTATGGCACCTGTACATAGCTCAAGAACCCTCACATACCACCTATGCATATCCAAATACACATACAAACATTCATATATACATACATATAAAGATACGCACCTGTACCCATATATAAAGATACACACACACGTAGACATATGACAGTCACATATGTGCACAATATCAAACACTTGGTGTGCATCACCCTAGTGTCGCACCAATACTCCGATACTCCGGTACTTTCGCGATACGCCCAAGATACCTATACAAAACCTTGTTCGAATCTATCCAAACCTCATGAGCATGCCAAAAACATAAATTAGAGCCTAATTAGAGTATTACATAGCTAGTGCCAAGTGTCATGTAGAATATGACATGTGTGTCATAAGTATCGGAGGAGACAAATTGACTCCCTGTCCTAGAATATCATGACATGGCCTACTTGTATCCATTTGTGAACACGTATCTAGCCACACAAGCAATGCAAGTATATTTATCCTATCAAACCAAATGATAAACACTTGGTGCACTATTCTCAAATTTTCCCAAAAATGGCACAAAAATCTGTATAACTTCCACACAAAGGGTCATTAGAGCCTAGTTCTTTCTCCTATAGGTACCCCTAATCTATGGGTAGGTTTCTAATGGTCCAATACATTTATTAGAATCTAAAAATAGTGGAAAATTAGATGCATACCTATTGGGAGATGAATTTCCAATATAAAACCTGGTGAACACGATTCGAACACGGTTGGACACAAGCTCCTAGCCGAAGCTTCCCTCCTTAAGTGCTCCTCTAGCAATGATAAGCTCCTTAGCCTCCTTGCAATGAAAATGAGGGGGATGAGATTTAGGAATGGATGGATTAGGGTTTGCTTGCAATTTGGGATAAACTATTTAGGAAAACTAAAAGAGGCTATAGAGTGGTTTATATAGCCTTCTATTAGGGTTAGGGTTAGAGTTCGGAATAATAATAATATCTAAAATCCCCTCTCCATATAATTTATAGAATCTCTACAACTAATGGGAATATTTAATTCCTTAATTTAAAAGAAATAATGAATTAACTAGTCTAATCATGACTACTCTAATTAATTGAACCAATGGGTCAAGTCAGGTCTAGTTGGGTCCACTAACACCATGTCTAATAAATAGGCTTGTTCACCAATTAATAATATATATAATTATAACAATAATTCATAAATAATATAAAAATAACAAAAATACTCATATATAGGAATATGGTAGTGATACGTTGATCAATAACATGATGCTTATAATACCACAAGTCAATACCACTTAGAAGCTAGTGTAATGAACATTGAATGATTGATTATGTAGTTAACACCAATGAATGAATGAAATGTCATATAACCCTATGACAATGAAAATGATGTGATGAAAGCTACATTGTAACAAAATAATGCAATATAAATTGATAAGACAAATGCTGGGAATGGAATAGTCACTATGTGATGATGTGATGAATGAGAATGAATATGCTGCTTATTTACTTTCAAGTAAATTTTACCATGCACACTATGCATATCGAGTCGGACACACATTCGCATATTTATGGACAACTTGTGCATAAAGAATTATTTTTTCGAATGGAATCCGGGGGCACTGGGACCAATTCGGTCTAGGAGGAAATACAACATGCTTTGGTGGCACAAGGTATCGGGACATTCATTCAGGCTTGCAACCTGTTGAATGACGCATCGCATACCCTTTGAAGTTCTATTTGGCAAGTCCGACATGGTAAAATAACACCAGTGAACATATTATAAGGATGCATGCTAATCAATGTTTTGTGCATGTGTGGTGACCATTATTTTTATCCTATATCTTATGTAGGAAAGCTGGAATCGGCCGATGGTAAAGTAAATAGTTGCTTTCATAAATTATCATGTTGCCTCATTATGAATTACTACGAGTTGCTAGTCCCTAATAAAGATGCTTTTAAAATGCTTGTCATTAATTTTACCAATTTTGGATTAGCTGTGGGTCAAAAGTGACTCACCAGCGCATTTTTATAATATGCTCCTCCATAGGTACCGGAGAAGGTGTGGACGCACGCAAGAGAGAAGGCTTTTGGTTGTTACTATTTTCAAGTTACTTTCAAATAAAGATGCACAAAGTATTATAGAATTTTCAAGATTTGCTGCTTAGAAATTTTATTGTAATAAAGGGCATAATGTCACGACCTGATGCCGCTTTTCGGGATGCAAGTACGTAGCTAAGTCCAGTCTATGTCGCAGCATCGTCGGTAGACGCTGTCTAGGTCATAATATCAATCTAAAATACAATAAAATTATATCTAATTGCTCATTCACAATAACTATTTTATTTATAAATCTAATATACAACAAAAATGATATTCGAGAACAAACCCGCTAAAATAAAAGAAACTATCTAATCTAGAATCTAAGGTCAGCCTCTAAGGTCTCTATCTCCCCCGTATAGTCTATAGCACAAAAGTAGAGAACATGTCAAGTCACCTAAAACGATCTAGTCAGGAAAGGAGCAAAGTACAACTATATTGTATATAATGTTGTTAGCACAAAATAAGCTAGAACAATGAGAAACAGTAACGATAAAGAACATGTAAAGGACTAACAGGATAGGAACAATATATGATAAACAATAACCATAAATGACTAAGCCAATAGAAAAGAAGCATGTAGATAAAGAACTAAACTATGATTATGAACAATGGAAACAACCATGTGTGTGAAATACCTTTCGATACGTGAACGACTAGGCAAATACAGCACATAATAGATGACTATCATTTACTTTTAGAATGGCTAACCCATAAGTGAGGTGTATGGCTTAGCTATCATTCAATAAACATTATTTGGATTTGTTCACATACCTACAGAGTATTTCTCCTCCCGACTCACTAAATAATAATACGCGTCGCATACCCGTTGAAGTTCTATATTGCAAGTCCAACATGGTGAAATAACACCAGTGAACATATTGTAAGGATGCATGCTAATCAATGTCTTGTGCAGGTGTGGTAAGTATTATTTTTATCCCGTATCTTATACAGAAAAGTTAGAATCGGCCGATGGTAAAGTAAAACAGTTTC
>JANAVB010040618.1:3097787-3156831 GCA_029216955.1 Iris pallida | reverse complement strand
ATAAATAGGACTAAGTTGTTATAATCAGATGAATGAACCTCCAACCTTCAATTCACCTTATGGCATAAATACTACAAACTATGTCACTCTGAGTAATTTCGAAGTGATATTAATTACATGATGGATTTACAACAGACATATACAATATGGTCACAAGTAACAAATTAAGGAAACAACTCCTCGAAACCAGAATGGGTTTCAAATTCCAATTGACATGACTAAGGAGAAATCTATGACTGATAACTAACATGACACACAGACGCGGATACGATACACTTCGGACATGGTCATGGACAATAGGACAATAGGGCAGCTGAATAAGTCCTAAAAACTAAGGTAGGGCAGTAAGACGGCTGATTGGTCCTAAAAAAAATAAGGTATGGTATCGGAAGTCATGCTATCAGAAACCGTAGGACATGGAACTAACAATCAGGTTGAATCACAACTAGCAATCAGATTGAATTATTGACGTCAAGGTATATAGACCCGTTTTGTTTATGTCACGATCCGATTCCAATATATTGGGTCCAGTCAGATCATGTCCAGTTTGCACCGTTGTGAGACGGCGGCAATAAGCTGTATCAAGCAGTAAGAACACCAGCAGATAATTCTAAATGCGAGAATAAAAAGACTTTTATTGAATCTGAATTTTAAAGCTAAGAGTCTAGATGGATCAACACACAAAAGCAAATAAACAATCTGGTTACTACATTGGTTCTTATTACAACTGGAAGGACAAACTAAGACAATGGCATAGCCAAAAATCTGGGGCTCCCTGGTCAGGTTCAGCTACCTCGTCAGGACTCAGACCAGGTCCGTAGAAGGAACTAAAAGTAAGATCTTCGTCGTCGCAGTCACCTAAAAATGTTGGTCTACAGTCAGGAAGGGAGCAAAAACATATATCCACATCTAACATTCTAAATAATAATAAATGATGCAAGGCAGATTAAAAATATTATATATTTTTCTAGATAATAATAAAAGAGACAGCAGGCAATAAATCTAAGAAGCTACAATGATGCAATCTACAATGAGTCAATAGTGTTTTTGAGTATATAACAGAATCTGTGACCTGCTGGATAGAGGCAATATGTATACTAGCATTCCGGCCAAAACGATAGTATATGGTACGGGTCAACCCCCTGTGCGGTAAGGGTTAGCGCGAGAGAGGCAATCGGTAAACAATGGCTTTGGTCACAGATGTTATACTACTCCCCCAAGCAATATCCGAGTCAATGAGTCAATGAGGCAATCAATCAATCCATCCATCGATGTGGAGTCCGAGAGAGATCCACTATAAATCAGTGTCACTACAATACATGATTCTACTGATGCAGTACATTTAATTATTAAATAAAACGCAGACATGAAAGATATTAAACTTGCCTTGGTTGTATCCTTGGTGTGGAAAGCAACGGCTAAAAAGGTGTCGGCTAGGGTCCGGAATCTGAATCCACATTAATATATATTTTATTTTAGAACTTATTCCAAAGGGTAGCTAACAATGCCACTAACCACAAACTACATTTAATTATAAACATTGCCTTTTATTTAAGAAATAGTAACTTAATTATATATAATAATTTGGTAAAACAATTTTATTAGTATTTTTATAGATAACGCGAAAATAATATATTTTGAAATATTATTAAAAATAGTAGCGATTTTATCGTAAATCATTTTGATAGAAATATCGTTTAAACTTGAAAATTTTGAAATCTAATTTTGTATATTTTTTCTAATTAAAACTTTACGAAATATCTACTAATACTATTTTCTTTAGATAAAGAATAACCATTTTTTATAATAAAATTACGAAAACGTTATTTAGTAAAACTTACAATTTTTATTAAAAATATCGCTAAATATCTAATTTTATAATACCATAAATTTATCGATCAGGATAATTGTTAATTTTACGAAAATAAGCCTTTTATCAAAAAATGCATAAATATATAGATTTGGCCTAAAACACTATTTTCTATATTAAAGTACATTTTTGATACATAATTATCTATTTTGAAACTAATTTACCAATTAATAATAAATCGTGATTTTATGGCAATATTTCTATTAAGGATTTAACTAACATAAATCTCTATGTTATTCATATTATGTAAACAATAACTCTAATTAATCACTAAGCTAACTAATGGTAATAAACTGTTATAAAGAAATAGGCTACTAACATATTACAACGCCTAAAAAGGTAACTATACTAAATTATCCCGGAATTGATAGAGCTTCTTTCTGTCAATTTCGGTCGGAACAGAATAGGGTTGGTATTCTGTGAAATATACAGAAAGGGTAAAGCTTACCAACAGGTTGATGACGGAGTACCGAGGGGAGGCCTCGGACTCGGATGTACGCGGAGAGCTTGCGCACGCGGAAAGTGCGTACTGCACGAGAATGCGCGAATACGACGGGGACGGAACGTGCGGGGGCACGACAGCTGCCGGCGGGTGCTGGTGCAGCGATGGGGCGCCGTGGGGCTACCGGCGGGTGCTGGTGCAGCAGCGGGGAAATGCGCGGGTTCTTGTGCGGCGACGGGGGCGCGGGACATGGTCGCCGGAAAGGGGTGACATTGGTGGGTTTGAGGTTTGGGGAAGAGTTGGAAGAGAGAGGGAAGATGAGGGTGCGGGTGATGATGTGTGTTCGTTTCCTTTTCTCCCTCCTTTCTAAAGGTGGTGATGGGGATAGTGCTCAACGATGGTGCTGGTAGTGTTAAAGTGAAGGGGGAAGACAAAGTAACGAGGGAATGGTGGTGCTGAGTGTTTAGTGGTTAGAATTTGAGGGGGAGGTTGCATACGTGTGGAGAAATAAGGGGAGTGATGTGAAGTGGGGCTGGGTGTTGTTTTATTTATTTATATCTTTTTTTTGAAAGTAGATTTTACAACCTTTCCTCCTTAGAAAATTTTGTCCTCGAAATTTCAAAGATAAGGGTCGGGATAGAATGAAAATCACTTATCCTTGATCAAAAATAAAATTTTAAATCATCAGACACGATCGGATTCTAGGCATGATTACTAGGTACAATGATAAAATATAGGCACCATCAGAATTATCTAGATATAATCAGAGATAGAGTTGGAATATTGTTGTGATTGAAATTATTTTATGCATGAGAAAAATCTAGGTACGATTAAAATATGATCATAAAATAGGAGAAAATCAAATGAGGTCTCGTGAAACAAAAAAGGCAAGAAAGAAACGAATGTCAACAGTTTATTGAGAAGGCATAAAATAATAGAATCTTCTGAGAGGAGGGACTAAAAATTCCAAATCAAATTAGAATGGGATATAAGGGTTTGTGACTCAGGAAAAATCAACAAGTTGTATGATAGTAGGGTAGCAAGGTTGATTAGAACAATATAGCTATGATAGGAATGTAATTGAATAATATATTTTCATTGAGGATTGAGTGATGATCAAAGGGGATAGAAAGAATATCGTATCACTATTTCAACGATCAACATATAAGATA
Source organism: Iris pallida (assembly GCA_029216955.1). Lineage (NCBI taxonomy): Eukaryota > Viridiplantae > Streptophyta > Magnoliopsida > Asparagales > Iridaceae > Iris > Iris pallida. The sequence goes on along the minus strand of JANAVB010040618.1, from coordinate 3,153,347 downwards.
TGCAGGAAAAATGACTTACAAGATAACCATCTTATTAATACCCATGCATAAACCAATCTCTAACTCGCTAAACTAGCTGAACTCCCAGTATCTACAGAAAACTAAGGCAGCTGCCAAGGTAATAAAACTAAATCTATTTGGAAGCATAAATCATCCAAATCAAATTTTCATCCGTCGTTGTATGTAACTCGTATGCCAAATGTATTTCAATTTCAAGTATTTCTCATGATCAAATCATTTTACGAATATCAATTTCCAATTGTCAGCCATTCTTCCAAAACTGACTACATCAAAGTTCACAATCTTCACTTGTCATAGTAAATCCTTAGAAAATTCTTTAAAGTTGATCCATGACCTATATTCGAGAATTTCTAATTCTTGAAATCAATTGACAAAATTATAATCACTAATCAAATTTTAATCTTTAACCATGCACATATCAATCGTTCTCATCCAAACACATTAATAACATATCACAAAATCCCAATCGTTCTTACCATAACCAATATGAGCCTCCAATGTTTGGTAGAAATTGCAAACTCAATTGCTCCTTTCCAAAGTTGCATGCTAATGATCTTATCTCAATTCCTCACTGCTTATTCATTCTCTAGAACCTATAATTCCATTGCTTGTGTTATTCCTTCCATGGTTATATCCGTCCCTCCTAGGTACAATAGTCATCTAATTATAAAAGTTGATTCCCGTCAAGTGTTCTTTTACTTGATCATCATATTCTCATGTTTATATATTATCCAAATTCACTTCCTCTATGGGAGATCCTTACCAAATCCTAGACTTTCCTTGCTAACACTACCCTTAGCTATCCAATCTCATCAGGAAATATTGATCCTCTAAGGATGATCTTACCGGAATAATATAATAAGGCTGCTATCTAGGTTTTTCCTGCATATAACTATCAACTAACTATATATAGCTACAAAAATATATAACTATCCACAAAATATATGCAACACACTAAAATTGAACCTTGAAAGAGATTGAGCTAATAGAGATTGATATGGTCCTAATAAGTTCTAGGAAAATTAAGTAGAATTTCATAGAAAATCTATTCTTTCTGGCTGTGATAAGAGATTTCTAAAAATGGAGACAACCGCTAGAATTGTAAATCCTCTAATCGGACAAAAGTCAGAATAATTTAATGGTGCTAAAAAAAACCATGGTATGGATATAGTCTTAATAATATTCGAAAACCAAATATATCCGAAGTTACTTTGCCTCAAGTTCATGCCTCACCAGAGTGCACCTAACTGCAGTGAATTTTTGGCTCCATAACTTCAATAATGATAGGTTACCGAGTAGTCCATCAACTTTATCCATTTTCTGGCTGAACAACATAGGAGACAAACATGATGCATTTAGGACATAGTCTCAATAATATTCAAAAATCTATGAACACCTGAAATCACTTCAACTTAGAGTCTATGTCTCGCCAGTGCGCAACATGGCTGCAGTAAACTCACAGTTTCCATAATTCAGATAAATGACTGCAATGCATATGTGCGAAGCCATATTAGGTCACTGAATATTTTTTTAACTTTGTCCACGGGAATTTCAAAGGGATTGCTCAACAATTCAAAAGTTTTCCAATGACTAAAGAAAATTCAATAACAAAATTGAATCAATTCTCTGACCGTTCCTGTAGTGCCCCGTCCCTACATCGTGTCCTGTTGTCCGTCCATGGGGTGCGCGAGAAAGGAACACTATTGCTATCGACTCGGTCGGGACCGATAGGTCGAGATCGATCGATTCGATCGAACGGGAACGGTTGAATTAAGATACATTCCACGTTATGGAATGGCTTCTTCGGAACCAAGTCCCATATTCAGCGGGCTGCGCCTTAAGGATTGACTCTGCGGCTGAGTCGGGAGAGACCTCCCGTTGCTCTGCTTTTCACGCCGCTTGCGTTGGTTTTGGCTTTGTTTTCTGAATGCGTTTTCGTGAATGTTTTCGATGGTTTTTATGGCTTATGTTTCGAACTTCGCATTCATATCGAATTTCCTTGAATAACACAGTGTTCTAATCGGTTGCTTATGCGATTTCAGTTGATCGCGTAGGCAACGTCGAGCGCGGCCAACCAGTTTCTCGCCTCAAGTAAATACTAAGGTGAGTGGCTGACCTCCTTCGTCTCGACCCTCTATTTCAAAATGAGAACTCGGGTAATGATATCGAAACCGAATGATTCGTTTGAAGAATACAAGTCCTAAGTGCAAGAAGAGAAAAGAGATGTGTTGTGTTGAAAAGAGATAGAATTATTTTAGGCCAGCAAAACAACCAAGTAAGTAAATCGACTATGTAACAAGCCCCAACGGTACCCTAAATTATACCTTGTTAACCTATCACGGTCATGGACAACTTGTCGACAAGGGCGATGGTTTTTTCGAGCGACAACCCGGGGCCACGGGACCGACTCGGCCTAAGAAGAAACAGGTTATAGCCGAGCTGGGTAATAGGCAATCGGTAAGACGGGGACTTGCATCGGAGCTCGCTACTTGCGTTGCAAGGGTCTCGTATTACCAGGCTATGTCCAAGATGGCTAGTTAATGCCAGTTACCTCCATATCAAACACTTGATATAAATTGTTATCAACTAACAGGGAAAGTGATGGTAAGTTTTATGTCGCACGGCGCGCTCTGCCGGAGGAAATCTTGGTGTAACTTAATGCTTCTTATGAAAATATCTATGATGGCTAGAAAGACCACTAAAAGCCAGTTGTATGATTTTATCTAAATTTTTGAACCAAATGAGAGCCTAAAAATTAATTAGCCACTCGCCAGTACATGTTGATTGTACTGATCCTCACTCTCTCTACAGGTGCGATAGATCGGGAGGAGCGTGCTACGTGAAGGGAGGCGACGCTCGTGTGTTTTAAAGCTTCGTCCTTGCGGTCGAAGTTTGGATCCAACCTCTTTTGAAGACTTCGCTGTTGAAGGCCAAGAAGACAAATGGAGCGACTTCCCGTCATCCCAGGTGGTTTTGTAATGCTGGTTGTAATCAAGGGATGAAATGTATGGAATGGCTATCTCGTCGACGTTCATTTTGTAATGGAGTCAGTTTGTAAAAAGCCCGCGCGGCGCCTTTGTGTCGAGTCTATAAAATGATGTTCATTATCAATAAAGCTTAAATTTCCTTCTCTATAATGTGTGTTCAATTTACTCTGCGCACTCGCTTGTTGTTGTGTTTCGGATAACCTTATGACTATGCCTTGTACGAGCGCAACTTAGGATTGCACGGCATCACGCCCGGAGGACGATTATCGATTCTACGGAATCGGGACGTGACATAATCATGGCCGCTCAGAAGGATGATCCGTACCTGAAGAAAATGTGCGAGCGAATTTCGACAGGTAGTGCGACCGACTTTACGGAAGATAAGACCGGCGTGCTGAGAATGAATGGCCGACTATGTGTTCTGGATGATTCAGAACTACGAAAGGAGATAATGTCGGAGGCGTATTGTGCGAAATATACCTTGCATCCAGGCAGTACCAAGATGTATAAGGACCTCCGTACGACCTTCTGGTGGCACGGGATGAAGAGAGATGTGGCGCTCTTCGTTTCGCAATGCATAGCCTGTCAGCAGGTGAAAGCTGAGCATCAGCGACCAGGCGGGGAGATGCAGAACCTCGCTATTCCCGAGTGGAAGTGGGATCACGTCACTACGGATTTTATTGTTGGCCAGCCAAAGACACCACGGGAGAACGACGCCATCTGGGTCATCGTCGATTGATTAACCAAGTCAGCGCACTTTATCGCAATCAAAGTTACTTGGAGCGTTGATCGCCTGGCGCAGATTTATCTTGATGAGATAGTACGGCTGCACGGAGTTCCCGTATCCATCGTCTCTGATCGGGATTCACGGTTCATGTCGCGATTCTGGAGTAGCCTTCAGTCGACATTGGGTACCAAGTTGCAGTTCAGCTCAGCTTACCATCCTCAGACCGACGGCCAAAAATAACACGTTAATCAGATTCTCGAAGACATGCTATGGCTCTGCACAATTGACTTTAAATCAAGCTGGGACATCCACCTTCCGCTGGCGGAATTTGCATACAACAATAGCTACCAATCCAGCATCCAAATGGCACCGTATGAAACTTTGTACGGCCGAAAGTGCAGATCGCCCATTTGCTGGGATGAAGTCGGGGAACGGCAGATACTCGGCCCGGAGCTGGTGGAACAGACTGTGGAAAAGGTCAAGCTAATTCGAAAAGACTGAAGATTGTACAGAGTCGGCAAAAGAGCTACGCCGACACCCATCGAAGACCGCTTTAGTTCCAGGTGGGCGATCATGTGTTCTTGAAGGTGTCGCCTATGCGAAGAGTTACTCGGTTCGGCGCGAAGGGGAAGCTGAGTCCGAGATTTGTTGGGCCGTTCGAAATACTCGAGCGGGTTGCCCCAGTCGCCTAAAGAATTGCCCTACCGCTGGCGCTCGAAGGTGTGCACAATGTCTTCCACGTCTCCCAACTGCCGAAGTACGTGCACGACCCTAGCCACGTGGTAGATTTTGGCCAGCTGGAGCTAAAGTCCGACTTATCCTACGTTGAAGAGCCAGTTCAAATCTTAGAACGCAAGGATAAGCTGCTACGAAATCGGGCAATCCCTCCCGTTCGCATACTCTGGAGGAACCATGCGGCAGAAGAGTCGACATGGGAACTCGAGTCAAAGATGAAGGAAAAGTTTCCTTCATTGTTTTCATAGAGGTAGGTTCTGTTCTTAAGTTTCGAGGATGAAACTTTTTCTTAGTTGGTTATGGTGTAGTGCCCCGTCCCTACATCGTGCCCCGTTGTCCGTCCACGGGGTGTGCGAGAAAGGAACACTGTCGCTATCGACTCGGTCGGGACCGATAGGTCGGGATCGATCGAATGGGAACGGTTGAATTAAGATCCATTCCACGTTATGGAATGGCTTCTTCGGAACCAAGTCCCATATTCAGCGGGCTGCGCCTCAAGGATTGACTCTGCGGCTGAGTCGGGAGAGACCTCCCGTTGCTCTGCTTTTCACGCCGCTTGTGTTGGTTTTGGCTTTGTTTTCTGAATGCGTTTTCGTGAATGTTTTCGATGGTTTTCATGGCTTATGTTTCGAACTTCGCATTCATATCGAATTTTCTTGAATAACACAGTGTTCTAATCGGTTGCTTGTGCGATTTCAGGTGATCGCGTAGGCAACGTCTAGCGCGACCAACCAGTTTCTCGCCTCAAGTAAATACTAAGGTGAGTGGCTGACCTCCTTCGTCTCGACCCTCTATTTCAAAATGAGAACTCGGTTAATGATATCGAAACCGAATGATTCGTTTGAAGAATACAAGTCCTAAGTGCAAGAAGAGAAAAGAGATGTGTTGTGTTGAAAAGAGATAGAATTATTTTAGGCCAGCAAAACAACCAAGTAAGTAAATCGACTATGTAACAAGCCCCAACGGTACCCTAAATTATACCTTGTTAACCTATCACGGTCATGGACAACTTGTCGACAAGGGCGATGGTTTCTTCGAGCGGCAACCCGGGGCCACGGGACCGACTCGGCCTAGGAAGAAACAGGTTATAGCCGAGCTGGGTAATAGACAATCGGTAAGATGAGGACTTGCATCGGAGCTCGCTACTTGCGTTGCAAGGGTCCCGTATTACCAGGCTATGTCTAAGATGGCTAGTTAATGCCAGTGACCTCCATATCAAACACTTGATATAAATTGTTATCAACTAACAGGGAAAGTGATGGTAAGTTTTATGTCGCACGGCACGCTCTGTCGGAGGAAATCTTGGTGTAACTTAATGCTTCTTATGAAAATATCTAGGATGGCTAGAAAGACCACTAAAAGCCAGTTGTATGATTTTATCTAAATTCTTGAACCAAATGAGAGCCTAGAAATTAATTAGCCACTCGCCAGTACATGTTGATTGTACTGATCCTCGCTCTCTCTACAGGTGCGATAGATCGAAAAGAGCGTGCTACGTGAAGGGAGGCGACGCTCGTGTGTTTTGAAGCTTCGTCCTTGCGGTCGAAGTTTGGATCCAACCTCTTTTGAAGACTCCGCTGTCGAAGGCCAAGAAGACAGATGGAGCGACTTCCCGTCATCCCAGGTGGTTTTGTAATGCTGGTTGTAATCAAGGGATGAAATGTATAGAATGGCTATCTCGTCGACGTTCATTTTGTAATGGAGTCAGTTTGTAAAAAGCCCGCGCAACGCCTTTGTGTCGAGTTTATAAAATGATGTTCATTATCAATAAAGCTTAAATTTCTTTCTCTATAATGTGTGTTCAATTTACTCTGCGCACTCTCTTGTTGTTGTGTTTCGGATAACCTTATGACTATGCCTTGTGCGAGCGCAACTTAGGCTTGCACGGCATCACGCCCGGGGGACGACTATCGATTCTACGGAATCGGGGCATGACAGTTCCTGTTTCATGATACTCAAGCATTGAGTTTAGAAGGTTTCTAGCCCTTGAATTGATCAAGAAGTTGCCTAGAGAGAGTAAGGTTTCAAGTTGAGTAGAGGAAGTCAACAAATAAAAATATTCTCGGTCCTTGGGATAACTTAGGAAATATCAATCAACATTGGAATTATTTTTGAAAAATAATTCCTTTGGAAGATTCGTGAACCAGCTAAGTTGAACCAATTCTTTTGGTAACAATTAACCTTGGGACTTTATGGTTCTAGAAGAATCGGTTCGAAAATAGTTCCGAAAAGTCAATTGAAAATAAGGTCAAGACAAATCGTTGGATACACTAGTCGTAGAAATAATTTGGGTAAATAAGAGTTTATTAGGTTTGCTAAATAAGAATTTAAAACTCTAAATAGTGAATGGGTTTAGATTCTAAACAAAGATAGAGAAGTAAGATTTGATCAAACTAACAGAGGAATTGGAAATATGTTTGCTGAAGAAAGAGATTGAAAAATCTAATATTAATCCATAAATAGCGAAAGAGTATAGATCCTAAGGATGCTAGAATCTGATAAAGATATGAAGGAAACTAACCTCCGAAAGCCGTGGGACACTAAAAGATACATAAAATCTATAAAATAATATAGGCAGTAAAATATATCATCATACAATCGGCCTAATCTGGGTAAGGTTTAGGTACAAACATAAGTAAGGTAACCTACAAAACTATAAGCAAGCAAAAATAGATAAAATAGATAAATAATTTCGGTCCTATATTATGATGGGTTGAAATAAGCTAAGTGTTCTAATTATTTCTAGAGTCTGTTTTCCAAAAGTCATACCTAGACCTAAGTCAGATTGCAGGACTGCATATTTGTCTAGACTAGATTGACTAGACCAAATTTGCAGAACTGACCTGCATGGACCACCACTAAAAATGTCACGACCGGATCCCAATATACTGGGTCCAGTCGGATCATGCCCAGCCTACACAGTTGTGAGACGGCGGCAGTAAGCTGTATCAAGCAGTAAGAACACCAGCATATAATTCTAAATGCGAGAATAAAAAGACTTTTATTGAATCTGAATTTTAAAGCTAAGAGTCTAGAAGGATCAACACACAAAAGCAAATAAACATTCTAGTTACTACATTGGTTCTTATTACAAATGTAAGGACAAACTAAGATAATGACACAGCTAAAAATTTGGGGCTTGTCATGCCCCGCTCCCGTAGGAGCGATCGTCCTCGCTAAGGCGTGATGCCGCACGAGCCTAGGTTGCGCTCGTGCAAGGCAGTTCCATAACGGCCGATTACATCCGCGGCGACGGGATCGTCGCCCAGAAGTCCCAAGCAGATACATTGAATACGCAGCAAAAATTTAGAACAAAACACAAGACATTCAAATTGAGCTCTTTATTGATATCGAAACAACGGTTACATTGGGGGCACAAGGCCGAGATTACAATCACTCAAATCCACTCGTCTCATATTACAAATCACTCTGCTCTCTCTCATCTCTCGATACAATACTTGAATCCAGCGGAAGCTTCGGATTGGCGATGCCCATACATTATGTCCCGTATAAGTCTGGTCTTCACGCGGCCGCACGCTTCAAATCGCCAAGGAACTCCGTGCCTCGACGCATCCAAGTGAGCCCCGCACCACGAGCTTCTACCTGTGCCTGCACATAAATACTGTGTGGGTGTCAGTACTCAACTGTACTGGTGGAGTGAGCTCCTCGCCCACCCATACAAAACCAACACGTTTATTTTATTTTGTGCAATACAAGCCCCTTTACAATTGTCTTTCTAGTCTTGCCTTAGGATCGATTTTAGGACCGACGCCTTGGTCTATTTTGTATCTCTAGACCGCCATCGTGCCTCGCACTAATAATGTACTCATACTTTACCGCTAGACTTTCTTCGTTCCAGTAACGTTAACTTATCGTCTCGTGCTTGCCTTTCGTGCCATACTTAGGGACGTAACGACTCGGTCGTGGCATGAACTCGATTCGTGCTTTAGTATCACCGAGGTAGTGCCTCCTCGATTAGTCTTGCCTATACTCGTGTTATTACAACGCGGCCGTGCCTCACATCTCGAGGTCGTGCCCAGAAACTTAACTTGATTTAACCAAACTTGTCCTACGGCCCTTCTCGACTTAACTCGCAGCGACCAACCCGACTTGTGGAACCGGTGTTGAGAACTCAAGTACGACGCTATATCTCGTGCCGAAGCACGTGTCTTTACGTATAGCCGAATCGTAGGCTTTATAATACTTTGGGTGCAATCGAGCACACATTTCACTATTCAACGCATACCGTGCTTACACTTTCTTTGTTATGACCGACATCGTGCATGCGGATTCGCCGCTTAGCACGCCCATTTATCTATATGAAAGGCTATTGGCATGACAAGCCATCGCGGACATAGCTCGGGTAGGCGGCGGGTCCTTCAGCACAGGTAGCAAGCCCCGTTGAAAGCCCTCGACAACCCACACAATAAAAGCATGCGCTGCTATAACGTCTACCTCCTAGGACGACTGGGCCCGGTGCCCCGGCGTATAACCAGTCTAGGTAGAAATCCTTATCGACAAGGTGTCCAATGACCACGCACCTACGAGACATCTAGACTCACGTAAATGCATGGCCTAATTGTTGGTACGACTGGAACTATACTTAGCAACTCGTGCTCTGAACCACCCTTTGCATTTCGTGCATCCGGGCTGCGAGACTCCCAACCGAGGGAACGTCTCGTACTTCTTAACGTGGATAAGAACGCGAGACTCCCAACCGAGGGACCGCCTTAAAACACCTTGACGTGGAGAGGAACGCGATACTCCCGATCGAGGGACCGCCTAGAAACACCTTAACGTGGATAGGAACGCGAGACTCCTAACCGAGGGACCGCCTCGAAATACCTTGACGTGGAGAGAACGCGAGACTCCCAACCGAGGGACCGCCTCGAACTTATTTGAACTCGAGGGAACGACTACTACGTAGCCTTCCAACTTAACTTGAACAAAACGTGTTCCTTAAGTGCCATGGGCCGTGGCTAACTTTACATCGTGCCAACCGTGGCTCGTGCCTTTAACTGAATTACGTCTTATGCGACGCTATCACCCAAGTCATACGTTATATGACGGCCCGTGAGATCGTGGGACTATTTGACTTGACAACCGCAGAACGAGCGAGACGGCACTTAAAATGACTTAGGTCGACCGGCATAACTTTGCCTAACTTACTCAAGCCTACAACTTAACCCGAGGGACGAGCCAAGGCTATGCCAAGCCTTGCACAGTGAAAACGTGCATGCTTTATCGAGCATTTACGCGGGCGACGCCTATGACTTAGGCTAACTCATCGTTTGTGTCGAATACCAACTTTTCCTTCTCCCAAGCCGCGGGACGGAGGATCGAGTATCATTTTCAAAGCACGCTGAGCACCAACTCTAATCAGACTGTGGGACGTTTTTCATGTTCTAAACTCGCTTTTGATCCGTCGGAATAATTTCCTTTAGCTATGTGGATTCGTCTCTTTTATCATTAAGCCTACTTGTGCAAGTTGAAAACACACGAATTATTAAGTGAAGGCTGAGATGAGGCAAGTTCACCGAAACTACCCCACCTGAGCGATGTCTTCGAGTCGCCGTTGTAAGGCCAAGTTCGAACGCCGTCGGCGTTTCGATTCCTCCGATTGACTTCGCGGGACGGGACACTACAACATACACCACTCAGAACAAGTCTCGTCCTCGAGACTTTCCTGAAGGCAAACCATCCTACCATTTCTATGGCCATGGCTTAATCGTATACATTCCGCCTACGCGTTTCTTCGATTTCGAGCCACGCTCGTGCTATCGCTAACTTAGTCGTAAGGCACACCAACCGATCAACCAATATTCGAACTCGTCTCAATTCAATGATCGCGTTACCGTTAACATTTCTTCGAAACTTACGATTTCAAAATCCACAACACTTTCCCGTTCCTCAAGTCTCACTTGATTCAACGTATCACTTAGTTGGATCGTGCACATATTCTAGGCGTCCCCAAAATACATGCATTTCAGCCAAGCCTCGTGATAGAGAATCCACCATCACCACTCAAGTCGGATCGTGCACATATTCGGGCGTCCCTGATATACGTACATGTCAGCCGAGACTCGCGAGTGGTTCCTCCATAATTCATATCGCTTCGTGCCGGAACGTCTGCCTAACCGCTAGGCTATGTCTTTCGTCAGTACTGGAATCATAGTTCCCAAACAACGATATCAATACTGACCCCATCCTAAGGTCAAACCAAATCGATGGTACGGGATTTTCTACCCAAGCTCGCATCACTCCGATTTCTAAACATCGAGCATCGATTTCCTATGCACATCCTAATATTCGTCGCATGGGATACGAGTCGTTCAGTAAAGCCATCCTACGATAACTCACATTTCGACCGATTTTATGTCATATCAATATCGTTTGTTCATCAAGCCGTTTCACATAATTTATCTCTTCGAACACGTTCAACATTAGTTCGCCTATCATTCATTCTCAAATCAAGCACGCTATAACACAATTCATCTCTAAATCGTAATTCACAGAAATCATCTATTCCAATTCACGTAATCGATCACAAGGTCGTCTGACTTAACAATATGTTGTGCTCCGATCTCACGCGAGACAGATTATCCACGGTGGGCATGAAATCACCATGCAACGCTCCCGCGGAATAATTATTTTCATCGGGCGTAACACTTGTTTTGGGTCTAGACTAAATTATTCTCGATGCACGGATTGGACCTACACAATCCTCAAGTTTTATTCAAATATAATCGCAAGTCCTAACATCCTCGAATTTGCCTTCGCATCAAACCGACAAGTAGGGACAATCAAAGTTGCCACGTCCTGATTTTTCAAGTTCGATCATTCCCGCGACATGAATCACCATGTCAGCGCTCACGCAGAACGATCGCCCCAAATCTGACGCAACGCATGTGCGAGGCTAGAGTTGCGCTCGCGCAAGACAAGACCGTCGACGTTGTGGTTATCAACGCAACCATCAAAACCCGATCACTTTTATCCAACATTCTTCTCAATCAAAATCCTAAGTATTGCATCCAACCGAATAATAGCACTTGCACGATCGTCATTCACCGAGTCAGAGTACCTCCGAGTTATTGCATATCATCTTTGATACGCCTCAATACCATCGACGATATACGTAACCTGACGATCTTCATTTTGCAACAAATTCTGAGTCGTGCGAATGATGCTATCGTCCGACTGGATAATCTCCTCGACATTCAAATTTAATTTCGATCATTACCCCTCGAATCGTTCACAACATCAATTTTGACGAACCCAAATTCGCGTATCGTTCATCCGTCTATCTTAAGTCATCGACCAACGTATTTTCTCAATTCGTAATATTCCTTGCTAACTCAATCATCGAACGATATCCATTCCAATCCTCAGAGTCATTTGCGTAACTTTAAAATCGAACATTTCATGCACGCTACCTACCCGTCGTGTTAACTTTTTGCATACGATCCGTATCAATTTCCTCGATTCGATTTCACCTACTTAATCGTTTTCGCGTTTCATACTCGTGCAGTCCTCAATCTTTCACTCGAATGATTTCCAAGACGGACCATACACCACTCGGGATTCGAGTCATCCAATCTAGTCCAAATCACGTTCGCGTTATTCGCTAAGACATGTTTCGGATTCGTTCGATGAATCCCTAGCGTAATCGTTCACGTCGTATTGACGTACTAAGTCGTTCATACTATTCCTCAAAATCTAGAATAATCTTCCGTGTACGCCTAAGCGTTAGTCTGATAACGTTTCTATCGATATACACTCCAAGTGTATCTCCGTTCCCGACCAAGCGGTACTTAATATTGCTCGCGACTCGTTTGCACCAAAAGGTCGAGGTGCGCGATAATCGACACAACATAGCCAAAGGCTGTGTGCATAACCCTCCCGTTCGAACTATGCTTCGATTTCGTGTGCTCGTTCGCTATTGTTAGCGTAAGGTCGTTCAACCACACAACGCGTTTGCTAACATTTAGCACGTGTCTTTCTATCAACTCAAGGTCGGCACCGTTCGGCCCAAAGGCCTACCAACGTATCTGGCGATGGCCTACCGATGCGTTTGATGGAACGCTTGTACAAGCTTTTGAAAATATTAGACTTATTGTACGGGCATGCCGAAGGACGTTTGAGAGAGAGCGCACCAACGATATCACGTTGCAGAAGCACAATTCAGAGTTTGCGGAACAAAGGAGTTAAAGAATTCAATCGATAGTCCAAGGACGTAAAGCCGTGCTCTGATACCATTATGTCACGCCCCGCTCCCGTAGGAGCGATCGTCCTCGCTAAGGAGTGATGCCGCACGAGCCTAGGTTGCGCTCGTGCAAGGCAGTTCCATAACGGCTGATTACATCGGCGGCGACGGGATCGTCGCCCAGAAGTCCCAAGCAGATACATTGAATACGCAGCAAAAATTTAGAACAAAACACAAGACATTCAAATTGAGCTCTTTATTGATATCGAAACAACGGTTACATTGGGGGCGCAAGACCGAGATTACAATCACTCAAATTCACTCGTCTCACATTACAAATCACTCTGCTCTCTCGTCTTCTCTCGATACAATACTTGAATCCAGCGGAAGCTTCGGATTGGCGATGCCCATACATTATGTTCCGTATAAGTCTGGTCTTCACGCGGCCGCACGCTTCGAATTGCCAAGGAACTCCGTGCCTCGACGCATCCAAGCGAGCCCCGCACCACGAGCTTCTACCTGTGCCTGCATATAAATACTGTGTGGGTGTCAGTACTCAACTGTACTGGTGGAGTGAGCTCCTCGCCCACCCATACAAAACCAACACGTTTATTTTACTTTGTGCAATACAAGCCCCTTTACGATTGTCTTTCTAGTCTTGCCTTAGGATCGATTTTAGGACCGACGCCTTGGTCTATTTTGTATCTCTAGACCGCCACCGTACCTCGCACTAATAATGTACTCATACTTTACCGCTAGACTTTTCTCGTTCCAGTAACGTTAACTTATCGTCTCGTGCTTGCCTTTCGTGCCATACTCAGGGACGTAACGACTCGGTCGTGGCATGAACTCGATTCGTGCTTTAGTATCACCGAGGTAGTGCCTCCTCGATTAGTCTTGCCTATACTCGTGTTATGACAACGCGGCCGTACCTCACATCTCGAGGTCATGCCCAGAAACTTAACTTGATTTAAGCAAACTTTTTCTACGGTCCTTCTCGACTTAACTCGCTGTCACGCCCCAGAACCAGAATACTGGAGAGCGGGGGAGTGACTCAGCCAGCTACGTATTACGGGTAGAAGAATACCGTATAATACGATCAATGCTGTCTAACCAGACGAGGGGGTGCATACTACATAAAAGTCTTACTATGGTCATTACACATCTATTGTCTCAATCATTCAAACAAGAAGCAGAAATATAGAACATGGAAGGTAAAGCAGTAAGGCGTCCCAAACGCTCAGTCAAAAATATTCTTGAGATCTGGCTTTACAAAATACAGCCAGATGATGTAGTAAGTATACACAATTGTTATCAGCTGCAGTCTGACTTAATTACAATTATGCAAAAGTAAGTACAAGACAATCCGACTAACATGTCGGTGCCAAACGGCAAGGTATAAAGTAGATAACAAAACGAGTGGTGAAGTTAAGGAACCCACTCGAGGCCTCCTGCGATCATCCTTCTAGTGTTGACCATCTTGGAGGTAGAAGTAAGCTGGATCCTCGGGGACTGGCTCTAAATCTGGCCATGCAAAACCAGAGAGGTTAGCCTCTAATAGCAAGTACCACAAGGGAGGACGATATGAAGGACTAAACCAGTAAGTAAGAGAATATAATAATAGATCTCTGCTTGCTACTGGGACTCACATCACATCAAGACACTTCGAACCAACCTTCCAACCAAACAAGGACAGAAGTTGGCCCGTCATGTCCTGACATTCTGATCATCCCAGTTAGGAACAGAGTATAGTGCACAAACAAATCATCTTGAACGGCCAATCAACTCCTACGGCTTGCTATTATGAGTTCCAAGTTATCCTGGAATAATGCAATTAGGGATTCCTCAGTTCTTACTATGTGCAAGCAAGGCTAGTCTATCCAGTCAATCAATTTGGCCCATGCATGAATTAGACGAGTCCTAGCAGGACGCTCGCCAATATACAATATACAATAATAATAAAAGCAGATACTGTTCCCTGCCCGTGTGGCAGATTTACAGTATCTGTGGGAACCAGCCGGCCCGTCGGGTACTACTCGTTCCAAGGGGGCTGCCATATAAGAATTCGGGAATCCATTCTCTCCATGCAATCATTATTTTATTTAACTTAATAGTCCCTACGTTGAGTGAAATTCCATGCCGTGGATCATGGTCATTCAAATGAGTACTTTCGTACGGGGTACGATATGCACAACTCTACAACGATACCAGTGCGGTTAGGTTGCAGGTCTTACATAGCGTAATGCAACAATCAAATCTAACCACGGTAATCATGCCTTGACCATAAAGTACACATACTTCTTTCGTAAAAAAATAACTAAATAATTAAATAAATAATTTGAAGCCTGCATGTGCCTGTATGTCAATATTCGAGATTAGCCAGTCGATTACAATAGTTTATTTCATGAACGTGTCTCATTCATTCAATTCAATAAGACGACTGGCCAGCCTCTTTAGTTCCAACTAGGAACGCATGATCAATTTTAGTCAAGCTAACAATTATTATCAATGGTGATAAGGCATGATCAATTATTAATCAAGATAACAATCAATGTTAATTACTGCTAAATTCGGAAAATAAAAATTCATTTCGATCGTGTCAATCAAATCGTAATTTACCAAGTTCAGGACAAAAGGCGTAAGGATATAAAATGGACGTAAAATATCTAATAAAATATCAATATTCAGGGCTATAGAATAGTCATGCGGCTAAGTCTAATGCGGCCAGGATGGATCTTATGCGGCAAGGAAAGGAGTCGAGTTCATGCGGCTCAGGGGAGTGGGACTAGCTCCCATGCGACAAGCGGAAGGGATGTTCCATGCGGCTAGGATGAATTGGGCTCATGCGGCCGAAAAAGGCAAGACACATGCGATCAGCGGGAAGGATACTCATGCGGCTGGCGGGAATGAGTCCATGCGGCTCAGCCAAGTCGAACCCCATGCGGCCGGGTCAAGGAGATTGCTTATGCGGCTGGCGGGGGAAAGAAGTTCATGCGGCTATAAGGTTCAGGACCTCATGCGGCCAGCGAGTGAGCCTGGTTCCTGCGGCTGGATTTGGAGAGAAATCCATGCGGTCAAGAAAGACGGGGGCGCATATGCGGTTAAGTGGGGAAAGTCTATGCGGCTAGGAGAACTCCCTATGTGGCTGGGCTCAAATGAGTCTCATGCGGCCGGGTAGAAACTTTCCATGCGGCTGAGAAGGGAACAACCCATGCGGCTGGGAATCACTTGCCGCATGAATTATTCATGCGGTCAAGTCAAGTACTGTTCTTCTTCTCCAAGTTTCAGAGAAGAAGAACACCATCAACCCAAGCTTCCAAGTTCCATAAAACCTTCATCCAGAGTCCAAATTCGAACTTCCTTAGGTCAAAATTGGGTAGAACGAAATTCTCTACAACATGGAACCATCAAAACTTAAAGATAACAAAGTTTACTAGATCAAAACCTAAGAAATCCAAAAATGTAACAACTTAGATCTACAATAAATTAGCCATGGGAATTGAAAATACTAAGTACTAAAGAGACTTAGAATCAAATAAGGAGGATGATGGAACAATAATAATGGGGATCCATCAAGAAGCAAGTTGGTACTTGCCTACAGTTTGGTAGGTGGAGAGAGTAATGAAGAAGAAGAAGAAGAGGAGTAATGGTGAGAATGAGTAATGAGGAGAGAGAGAATGGTGAGGGTGGCTTTAAATATGGAAGGGGTGGTAGGTGGGAGTTGGGCCGGGTCCAATGGGTCCAATGGGTCCAACAAGGCTAACCCGAAAGTAAGACTAAAGCAGAAAATAAAATGCAGGTAATAAAATTACAGGGAGAAATACAGAAATAAAATTGCAGAAAATAAATTGACATAAAAATTAAAGAGCAGCTAATTAATTAACATGAAAATTTAAAGAGCAGATAATAGAATTACAGAAAAATAAAGTGCGGAAAATAAAATACAGATAATTAATTAACATGAAGTTATTAAGAATTTAAATACAGGATACTACATGATAAATGCTAAATAAATACATTCAGGCAATATATGTTTTAAAATACGCATTCTAGGAACGGGGAGTGACATCTCTACCCTCCTTAGAAAAATTTCGTCCTCGAAATTTCAAATCCAAGCAGGATAGAAACATCGGGGCTAAACTAATCTAAGTACAAGCAATTCAATGAAGCAATCCTTTTACAATATCCATAGCAAGTAACATATATGTAAATCCATCAATCTACGATATCAAGCAATTCTACCCTTAAGGTGATAAGCATGAGGAATCAGGACAATCAAGGTATACAGAAAAAGATATACCTTGTGAGTCAAACAAATGTGGATACCGTGATCGGATATCATCCTCACGTTCCCACGTTGACTCTCCTAAGGAGTGATGACCCCAAGCAACCCAGACAAGACTAATTGTTCGGTTCTTGAGTATCTTCTCTCTTCGGTCCAAGATGGACACCGGCTGCTCCTCGTAAGACAAGTTGGTACCAACAACCAACTCAGAATGATCAAGGATATGGCTGGGGTCCGATATATACCCTCGCAATTGAGATACATGAAACACGTCATGCACCTCTCGTAACGAAGGTGGGAGTGATAAACGATAAGCAACATCGCCTATCCGATCAAGGATAACAAATGGGCCCACGTACCGCGGACTCAGCTTCCCGCGAACGCCAAATCTAATGACCCCACGGGTAGGTGAGATCCGTAAGAATACGTGGTCCCCAACAGAAAACTCTAGCGGTCTACGATGCTGGTCCGCCCAATGACGATGCCGGTCCTGTGCAACTCGAAGTCGCTCTCTAATTCCCTTAACCAATTCAACCGTCTGAACAATCATTTCTGGGCCTAACATCTTCCTCTCTCCGATATCATCCCATGCAAGCGGTGACCTACACTTTTTACCATATAGTGCTTCAAATGGCGCCATCTGGATACTGGCTTGATAACTATTGTTGTAGGAGAACTCGACCAAGTGAAGGTGACTCTCCCAAGACCCTCCAAAATCTAGAGTGCAAGCTCGCAACATGTCTTCCAAAGTCTGAATCGTCCTTTCTGATTGCCCGTCCGTCTGCGGATGGTAAGCCGTGCTAAATCTTAACTTGGTACCCAGACTATGATGTAAGCTCTTCCAAAAATGCGATGTAAAGCGGGTATCCCGATCCGACACAATACTGACAGGAACTCCATGCTGCCTGACTATCTGTTGTATATACAACTCTGCCAACTTTTCTGTAGATTGCCCTACTCTGAAAGTTAGAAAATATACCACCTTCGTAAGCCGATCTACTATCACCCAAATAGCATCTTTACCACTTGGTGATCTCGGTAAACCGGTCACAAAGTCCATTGTAATATGCTCCCATTTCCATTCCGGGACAGGAAGCGGTTGCAATAATCCAGCCGGCCTCTGCTGTTCTGCCTTTACTTGCTGACATATCAAGCAACGGAAAACAAACCTAGCTATCTCTCTCTTCATTCCATTCCACCAAAAGTGCTGCTTGATATCTTGGTACATCTTGGTCCCTCCAGGATGTATAGAATACTGGGAACTGTGAGCTTCTGTCATAACTTCCTGTCTGATATCTCCACTAGGTACACATAGACGTGATCCAAACCTAAGCGTACCATCTTCATGAATTTGCATCTCCTTCCTGAGTCCTGACTCACATTCTGCCCTAAGTTTCTGAATCCTTGGGTCTTGTGCCTGAGCTGCCTTGATCCTATCTACAAAGTCGGATTGAACTTGTAGACTAGCCAGAATTCCTACATCACTAGAATGTATAACTTCGATGCCCATCTCCTGAAGGTCTTCTCAGATATGCTTCTGCGTTGTTAACATAAATACGCCGCCTCTCCTGCTGAGAGCGTCTGCCACTACATTAGCCTTGCCTGGATGATACTGAAGCTCCACGTCATAATCCTTGATCAACTCCAACCATCTTCTCTGCCTCATGTTCAGTTCCTTCTGGGTGAAGATGTACTTCAGACTTTTGTGATCTGTGTACATCTCCACTCGGTCACCATATAAGTAATGCCTCCATAGCTTCAGAGCAAACACTACTGCCGCCAATTCCAGGTCATGAGTTGGGTAATTCTTCTCGTGGTCCCGAAGCTGCCTAGATGCATATGCTATCACCTTCCCATGCTGCATGAGGACACATCCAAGTCCTTTACCTGACGCATCACAATATACGGTAAAACCTCCAGGTCCAACTGGCAATGTAAGAATGGGCGCTGATATCAACTTCTGCTTCAGATTTTCAAATGATACCTGGCATTCTGCCGACCAGACGAATGGTACATCCTTCCGGGTCAAGCGGGTCATGGGTGCTGAAAGCCTTGCAAAGTCTGACACAAACCTTCTGTAATATCCTGCCAATCCCAAGAAACTCCGTACATCAGCTACGGTCTTGGGTACTGGCCAACTCTTCACTGCTTCTACCTTCTTGGGATCCACTGCTACTCCAGTTCCTGATACAATATGACCCAAAAATGAAATGTGGTCCATCCAGAACTCACACTTGCTGAGCTTGGCATACAACTGGTTCTCTCTCAGAACCTGCAACACTTTTCTGAGGTAGTCTTTATGCTCCTCTTCACTAGCAGAGTACACAAGAATGTCGTCGAGAAATACTACGACAAACTGATCTAAATACGGCATAAAGATGCGATTCATCAAATCCATGAAGATAGCTGGAGCATTGCTCAAACCAAACGGCATTACTAAAAACTCATAATGCCCATACTTCGACCTGAATGCTGTCTTGGGAATGTCTTCCTTCCGAACCCTCACTTGATGATACCCTGAACGAAGATCTATCTTGGAGAAAACTCTGGCCCTGCTCAACTGATCAAATAAGTCGTCGATCCTTGGTAATGGGTACTTGTTCTTTACTGTTGCCGCGTTAAGCTTCCTGTAATCGATGCATAATCTGGATGATCCATCCTTCTTCTCCACAAGTACCACTGGTGCTGCCCATGGCGATACGCTAGCTTGGATGAGCTTCTTCTCCTTCAGTTCCTCTATATATTGATACACCTTGGCCTGCTCTGAATCTGCCATTCTGTAAACCCGATCTGATATCGGTTTAGTTCCTGGTGCCAATTCTATGCTGAACTCAATATCTCTAACTGGTGGTAGACCTGGAAGTTCTTCGGGAAATACGTCTAAAAATTCTTCAACTACCTTCGGAATCTGAACTTCTTCCATTGCTGTTACTACTCCCTGCTCTTGCTGAGTTGCCTCTGACCTGACCAAGGTGAACCTCTCTATGCCTGGAATATCAAAAGATACACTTCCACTACGACAATCTATTGTCGCATGACTGTCTTTCAGCCAGTCCATGCCTAAGATAACGTCGAAATTTCCAACAGGAAATTCTATCAACCGGGCGGGTAAAGGATGCCCGCACACTACAACACTACATGCTAAACTGACTCTACTAACTCCCACGAGCCCATTACCAGTGAGTATATTCAACCTCCTTGGCAATGCCTCGAACTCCACTCCTAGTCGTGTCGTAAATTGTGCAGATATAAATGAATGGGATGCTCCCGAATCAAACAATGCTACTGCGGGATATGAGGCGACGAGAATGTTACCTGCCACAACATCTCCCGATGCTAATGCCTCCTCCAAGGACAGTGTGAATGCCTGTCCTCGACCTCCTTGCTGGTTCCCATGCTGTGGCCTAGCCTGGTGCTGCTGCTGGCCCCTGCCTTGATGATGTTGGGGTGGTCTATGCTGGTGTTGCTGCATCGGCGGCCCCTGCTGCCGAAACATCTGAGCCTGTGGTACTAACGGACGCTGGGCCAATGGTCTCACTGCCACTGCTGGTCCTCGATACTGTCCTGCCCCTGGTGCTGGCAGAGCAGGAAACTGCTGCCCTGGTCCTCCTGCCCTCGAATTTATGGGACATGTGGTAACCCGATGGTCTGGATTTCCACATATCAGACACAGCCCGTTCAATGTTCGACACACATTTCTAGTGTGCCCCATCTTCCCACAATAAGTGCAGCCCGTCGGGGGTTGCTGGTTCTTCCTCTGTTGCTGTTGCTGCTGCCTGGGTGGTGGTGCTGGCCCTCGTATCGCCACATCGTGGATACGAATGCCAGGGGATGGTGCTGTTGTTCGGGGCGCTGCTCCCCCTCCTCCTTCAATCTGACTGTGAGATCTCTTCTGACCTCCAGTCCTTGCCGCAAGCCTCTGAATGGTGATCTCATGCCTTCGAGTCGCCGTTAATATCTCATCAAAAGTCTGGTAATTGTGCCCTTCTATCAATTGCAAGAGCTCAAGATGAAACCCTTGCTGGAACCTCATAGCCCTCTGGCGCTCCGTCGCTACCATCTCTGGGGCAAATCTACTCAATCTGCAGAACTCCGCTGCATAAGCATCTACAATCTTGCCAGCCTGTCTGAGGTTGATAAACTTCTGTTGTAGCTCAAACTGCGCCACAACTCCATAATACTTCGTCTTGAACCTTGCAGTAAAATCGTCCCATGCAACAGAACGTCTGATGCCTACTTCCTCTGCTTCCCACCAATCACGTGCGAGATCCTGAAGTAACAACTTCACCTAATCCACACGTTCTTCTGCCGGCACCTTAGCGGCTGTCAGAATAGCCTCGATATTCTTAAGCCATGCATCTGCTGAGATGGCATCCTCCGTGCCCTCGAAACGGCGGGGGTTATACTTGCAAAACCGGGCTGACGCTCCTGAATCTGGCCTCGCCCCTCTTTCCAATGCCGTCTGTAATCCTTGGTTGAGTAGTACATTCTGCCCTTGCAACTGAGCGTGCATGCGCTGCTGGGCCAACATCTGGTGCTGCTGAGTGGCCATCATCCCTCTCAAGATCTCCAGAAGAGCCGGTGTGTCCATCTCCGCAGGAGTAGGTGGAACTGTTGGTGGTGGTGGAACATCTGGATACTGCGATCCAGCTGCTGCTTCCACTATCACTTCTTCTTGGGTAGCCTCTTGAGTTAGTACCGGCTCTTGTTGCTGACCAATCTGGTCAGGTTGTCCATGCTGCTGTCCATGTTGTTGCTGTCCAGCTCTGACAGATACGGACGAGGTGCCCCTAAGAAAAGGGACAAGAGAACAATCAAACGACCGGACATGAAGGATCAATGAAGTCAAGGGATACTGGAATGTCAAGCTGGAATTGAGAATCAACAAATTATGAGATCAAGGGGGAACATGTGTGATTGAGACATCCTATAAATCAAAACACCCCACAAGTCCGAAATCAGACCTGCATGGGCCACCACTAAAACCTTGTCACGCCCCAGAACCAGAATACTGGAGAGCGGGAGAGTGACTCAGCCAGCTACGTATTACGGGTAGAAGAATACCGTATAATACGATCAATGCTGTCTAACCAGACGAGGGGGTGCATACTACATAAAAGTCTTACTATGGTCATTACACATCTATTGTCTCAATCATTCAAACAAGAAGCAGAAATATAGAACATGGAAGGTAAAGCAGTAAGGCGTCCCAAACGCTCAGTCAAAAATGTTCTTGAGATCTGGCTTTACAAAATACAGCCAGATGATGTAGTAAGTATACATAATTGTTATCAGCTGCAGTCTGACTTAATTACAATTATGCAAAAGCAAGTACAAGACAATCCGACTAACATGTCGGTGCCAAACGGCAAGGTATAAAGTAGATAACAAAACGAGTGGTGAAGTTAAGGAACCCACTCGAGGCCTCCTGCGATCATCCTTCTAGTGTTGACCATCTTGGAGGTAGAAGTAAGCTGGATCCTCGGGGACTGGCTCTAAATCTGGCCATGCAAAACCAGAGAGGTTAGACCTCTAATAGCAAGTACCACAAGGGAGGACGATATGAAGGACTAAACCAGTAAGTAAGAGAATATAATAATAGATCTCTGCTTGCTACTAGGACTCACATCACATCAAGACACTTCGAACCAACCTCCCAACCAAACAAGGACAGAAGTTGGCCCGTCATGTCCTGACATTCTGATCATCCCAGTTAGGTAACAGAGTATAGTACACAAACAAATCATCTTGAACGGCCAATCAACTCCTACGGCTTGCTATTATGAGTTCCAAGTTATCCTGGAATAATGCAATTAGGGATTCCTCAGTTCTTACTATGTGCAAGCAAGGCTAGTCTATCCAGTCAATCAATTTGGCCCATGCATGAATTAGACGAGTCCTAGCAGGACGCTCGCCAATATACAATATACAATAATAATAAAAGCAGATACTGTTCCCTGCCCGTGTGGCAGATTTACAGTATCTGTGGGAACCAGCCGGCCCGTCGGGTACTACTCGTTCCAAGGGGGCTGCCATGTAAGAATTCGGGAATCCATTCTCTCCATGCAATCATTATTTTATTTAACTTAATAGTCCCTACGTTGAGTGAAATCCCATGCCGTGGATCATGGTCATTCAAATGAGTACTTTCGTACGGGGTACGATATGCACAACTCTACAACGATACCAGTGCGGTTAGGTTGCAGGTCTTACATAGCGTAATGCAACAATCAAATCTAACCACGGTAATCATGCCTTGACCATAAAGTACACATACTTCTTTCGTAGAAAAATAACTAAATAATTTGAAGCCTGCATGTGCCTGTATGTCAATATTCGAGATTAGCCAGTCGATTACAATAGTTCATTTCATGAACGTGTCTCATTCATTCAATTCAATAAGACGACTGGCCAGCCTCTTTAGTTCCAACTAGGAATGCATGATCAATTTAGTCAAGCTAACAATTATTATCAATGGTGACAAGGCATGATCAATTATTAATCAAGATAACAATCAATGTTAATTACTGCTAAATTCGGGAAATAAAAATTCATTTCGATCGTGTCAATCAAATCGTAATTTACCAAGTTCAGGACAAAAGGCGTAAGGATATAAAATGGACGTAAAATATCTAATAAAATATCAATATTCAGGGCTATAGAATAGTCATGCGGCTAAGTCGAATGCGGCCAGGATGGATCTTATGCGGCAAGGAAAGGAGTCGGGTTCATGCGGCTCAGGGGAGTGGGACTAGCTCCCATGCGACAAGCGGAAGGGATGTTCCATGCGGCTAGGATGAATTGGGCTCATGCGGCCGAAAAAGGCAAGACACATGCGGTCAGCGGGAAGGATACTCATGCGGCTGGCGGGAATGAGTCCATGCGGCTCAGCCAAGTCGAACCCCATGCGGCCGGGTCAAGGAGATTGCTTATGCGGCTGGTGGGGGAAAGAAGTTCATGCGGCTATAAGGTTCAGGACCTCATGCGGCCAGCGAGTGAGCCTGGTTCCTGCGGCTGGATTTGGAGAGAAATCCATGCGGTCAAGAAAGACGGGGGCGCATATGCGGTTAAGTGGGGAAAGTCTATGCGGCTAGGAGAACTCCCTATGTGGCTGGGCTCAAATGAGTCTCATGCGGCCGAGTAGAAACTTTCCATGCGGCTGAGAAGGGAACAACCCATGCGGCTGGGAATCACTTGCCGCATGAATTATTCATGCGGTCAAGTCAAGTACTGTTCTTCTTCTCCAAGTTTCAGAGAAGAAGAACACCATCAACCCAAGCTTCCAAGTTCCATAAAACCTTCATCCAGAGTCCAAATTCGAACTTCCTTAGGTCAAAATTGGGTAGAACGAAATTCTCTACAACATGGAACCATCAAAACTTAAAGATAATAAAGTTTACTAGATCAAAACCTAAGAAATTCGAAAATGTAACAACTTAGATCTACAACAAATTAGCTATGGGAATTGAAAATACTAAGTACTAAAGAGACTTAGAATCAAATAAGGAGGATGATGGAACAATAATAATGGGGATCCATCAAGAAGCAAGTTGGTACTTGCCTACAGTTTGGTAGGTGGAGAGAGTAATGAAGAAGAAGAAGAAGAGGAGTAATGGTGAGAATGAGTAATGAGGAGAGAGAGAATGGTGAGGGTGGCTTTAAATATGGAAGGGGTGGTAGGTGGGAGTTGGGCCGGGTCCAATGGGTCCAATGGGTCCAATGGGTCCAACAAGGCTAACCCGAAAGTAAGACTAAAGCAGGAAATAAAATGCAGGTAATAAAATTACAGGGAGAAATACAGAAATAAAATTGCAGGAAATAAATTGACATAAAAATTAAAGAGCAGCTAATTAATTAACATGAAAATTTAAAGAGCAGATAATAGAATTACAGAAAAATAAAGTGCGGAAAATAAAATGCAGATAATTAATTAACATGAAGTTATTAAGAATTTAAATACAGGATACTACATGATAAATGCTAAATAAATACATTCAGGCAATATATGTTTTAAAATACGCATTCTAGGAACGGGGAGTGACATCTCTACCCTCCTTAGAAAAATTCCGTCCTCGAAATTTCAAATCCAAGCAGGATAGAAACATCGGGACTAAACTAATCTAAGTACAAGCAATTCAATGAAGCAATCCTTTCACAATGTCCATAGCAAGTAACATATATGTAAATCCATCAATCTATGATATCAAGCAATTCTACCCTTAAGGTGATAAGCATGAGGAATCAGGACAATCAAGGTATACAGAAAAAGATATACCTTGTGAGTCAAACAAATGTGGATACCGTGATCGGATATCATCCTCACGTTCCCACGTTGACTCTCCTAAGGAGTGATGACCCCAAGCAACCCAGACAAGACTAATTGTTCGGTTCTTGAGTATCTTCTCTCTTCGGTCCAAGATGGACACCGGCTGCTCCTCGTAAGACAAGTTGGTACCAACAACCAACTCAGAATGATCAAGGATATGGCTGGGGTCCGATACATACCCTCGCAATTGAGATACATGAAACACGTCATGCACCTCTCGTAACGAAGGTGGGAGTGATAAACGATAAGCAACATCGCCTATCCGATCAAGGATAACAAATGGGCCCACGTACCGCGGACTCAGCTTCCCGCGAATGCCAAATCTAATGACCCCACGGGTAGGTGAGATCCGTAAGAATACGTGGTCCCCAACAGAAAACTCTAGCGGTCTACGATGCTGGTCCGCCCAATGACGATGCCGGTCCTGTGCAACTCGAAGTCGCTCTCTAATTCCCTTAACCAATTCAACCGTCTGAACAATCATTTCTGGGCCTAACATCTTCCTCTCTCCGATATCATCCCATGCAAGCGGTGACCTACACTTTTTACCATATAGTGCTTCAAATGGCGCAATCTGGATACTGGCTTGATAACTATTGTTGTAGGAGAACTCGACCAAGTGAAGGTGACTCTCCCAAGACCCTCCAAAATCTAGAGTGCAAGCTCGCAACATGTCTTCCAAAGTCTGAATCGTCCTTTCTGATTGCCCGTCCGTCTGCGGATGGTAAGCCGTGCTAAATCTTAACTTGGTACCCAGACTATGATGTAAGCTCTTCCAAAAATGCGATGTAAAACGGGTATCCCGATCCGACACAATACTGACAGGAACTCCATGCTGCCTGACTATCTGTTGTATATACAACTCTGCCAACTTTTCTGTAGATTGCCCTACTCTGAAAGGTAGAAAATATGCCACCTTCGTAAGCCGATCTACTATCACCCAAATAGCATCTTTACCACTTGGTGATCTCGGTAAACCGGTCACAAAGTCCATTGTAATATGCTCCCATTTCCATTCCGGGACAGGAAGCGGTTGCAATAATCCAGCCGGCCTCTGCTGTTCTGCCTTTACTTGCTGACATATCAAGCAACGGGAAACAAACCTAGCTATTTCTCTCTTCATTCCATTCCACCAAAAGTGCTGCTTGATATCTTGGTACATCTTGGTCCCTCCAGGATGTATAGAATACTGGGAACTGTGAGCTTCTGTCATAACTTCCTGTCTGATATCTCCACTAGGTACACATAGACGTGATCCAAACCTAAGCGTACCATCTTCATGAATTTGCATCTCCTTCCTGAGTCCTGACTCACATTCTGCCCTAAGCTTCTGAATCCTTGGGTCTTGTGCCTGAGCTGCCTTGATCCTATCTACCAAGTCGGATTGAACTTGTAGACTAGCCAGAATTCCTACATCACTAGAATGTATAACTTCGATGCCCATCTCCTGAAGGTCTTCTAAGATATGCTTCTGCGTTGTTAACATAAATGCGCCGCCTCTCCTGCTGAGAGCGTCTGCCACTACATTAGCCTTGCCTGGATGATACTGAAGCTCCACGTCATAATCCTTGATCAACTCCAACCATCTTCTCTGCCTCATGTTCAGTTCCTTCTGGGTGAAGATGTACTTCAGACTTTTGTGATCTGTGTACATCTCCACTCGGTCACCATATAAGTAATGCCTCCATAGCTTCAGAGCAAACACTACTGCCGCCAATTCCTGGTCATGAGTTGGGTAATTCTTCTCATGGTCCCGAAGCTGCCTAGATGCATATGCTATCACCTTCCCATGCTGCATAAGGACACATCCAAGTCCTTTACCTGACGCATCACAATATACGGTAAAACCTCCAGGTCCAACTGGCAATGTAAGAATGGGCGCTGATATCAACTTCTGCTTCAGATTTTCAAATGATACCTGGCATTCTGCCGACCAGACGAATGGTACATCCTTCCGGGTCAAGCGGGTCATGGGTGCTGAAAGCCTTGCAAAGTCTGACACAAACCTTCTGTAATATCCTGCCAATCCCAAGAAACTCCGTACATCAGCTACGGTCTTGGGTACTGGCCAACTCTTCACTGCTTCTACCTTCTTGGGATCCACTGCTACTCCAGTTCCTGATACAATATGACCCAAAAATGAAATGTGGTCCATCCAGAACTCACACTTGCTGAGCTTGGCATACAACTGGTTCTCTCTCAGAACCTGCAACACTTTCCTGAGGTAGTCTTCATGCTCCTCTTCACTAGCAGAGTACACAAGAATGTCGTCGAGAAATACTACGACAAACTGATCTAAATACGGCATAAAGATGCGATTCATCAAATCCATGAAGATAGCTGGAGCATTGGTCAAACCAAACGGCATTACTAAAAACTCATAATGCCCATACTTCGACCTGAATACTGTCTTGGGAATGTCTTCCTTCCGAACCCTCACTTGATGATACCCTGAACGAAGATCTATCTTGGAGAAAACTCTGGCCCTGCTCAACTGATCAAATAAGTCGTCGATCCTTGGTAATGGGTACTTGTTCTTTACTGTTGCCGCGTTAAGCTTCCTGTAATCGATGCATAATCTGGATGATCCATCCTTCTTCTCCACAAGTACCACTGGTGCTGCCCATGGCGATACGCTAGCTTGGATGAACTTCTTCTCCTTCAGTTCCTCTATATATTGATACACCTTGGCCTGCTCTGAATCCGCCATTCTGTAAACCCGATCTGATATCGGTTTAGTTCCTGGTGCCAATTCTATGCTGAACTCAATATCTCTAACTGGTGGAAGACCTGGAAGTTTTTCGGAAAATACGTCTAGAAATTCTTCAACTACCTTCGGAATCTGAACTTCTTCCATTGCTGTTACTACTCCCTGCTCTTGCTGAGTTGCCTCTGACCTGACCAAGGTGAACCTCTCTATGCCTGGAATATCAAAAGATACACTTCCACTACGACAATCTATTGTCGCATGACTGTCTTTCAGCCAGTCCATGCCTAAGATAACGTCGAAATTTCCAACAGGAAATTCTATCAACCGGGCGGGTAAAGGATGCCCGCACACTACAACACTACATGCTAAACTGACTCTACTAACTCCCACGAGCCCATTACCAGTGAGTATATTCAACCTCCTTGGCAATGCCTCGAACTCCACTCCTAGTCGTGTCGTAAATTGTGCAGATATAAATGAATGGGATGCTCCCGAATCAAACAATGCTACTGCGGGATATGAGGCGACGAGAATGTTACCTGCCACAACATCTCCCGATGCTAATGCCTCCTCCAAGGACAGTGTGAATGCCTGCCCTCGACCTCCTTGCTGGTTCCCATGCTGTGGCCTAGCCTGGTGCTGCTGCTGGCCCCTGCCTTGATGATGTTGGGGTGGTCTATGCTGGTGTTGCTGCATCGGCGGCCCCTGCTGCCGAAACATCTGAGCCTGTGGTACTAACGGACGCTGGGCCAATGGTCTCACTGCCACTGCTGGTCCTCGATACTGTCCTGCCCCTGATGCTGGCAGAGCAGGAAACTGCTGCCCTGGTCCTCCTGCCCTCGAATTTATGGGACATGTGGTAACCCGATGGTCTGGATTTCCACATATCAGACACAGTCCGTTCAATGTCCGACACACATTTCTAGTGTGCCCCATCTTCCCACAATAAGTGCAGCCCGCCGGGGGTTGCTGGTTCTTCCTCTGTTGCTGTTGCTGCTGCCTGGGTGGTGGTGCTGGCCCTCGCATCGCCACATCGTGGATACGAATGCCAGGGGATGGTGCTGTTGTTCGGGGCGCTGCTCCCCCTCCTCCTTCAATCTGACTGTGAGATCTCTTCTGACCTCCAGTCCTTGCCGCAAGCCTCTGAATGGTGATCTCATGCCTTCGAGTCGCCGTTAATATCTCATCAAAAGTCTGGTAATTGTGCCCTTCTATCAATTGCAAGAGCTCAAGATGAAACCCTTGCTGGAACCTCATAGCCCTCTGGCGCTCCGTCGCTACCATCTCTAGGGCAAATCTACTCAATCTGCAGAACTCCGCTGCATAAGCATCTACAATCTTGCCAGCCTGTCTGAGGTTGATAAACTTCTGTTGTAGCTCAAACTGCGCCACAACTCCATAATACTTCGTCTTGAACCTTGCAGTAAAATCGTCCCATGCAACAGGACGTCTGATGCCTACTTCCTCTGCTTCCCACCAATCACGTGCGAGATCCTGAAGTAACAACTTCACCTGATCCACACGTTCTTCTGCCGGCACCTTAGCGGCTGTCAGAATAGCCTCGATATCCTTAAGCCATGCATCTGCTGAGATGGCATCCTCCGTGCCCTCGAAACGGCGGGGGTTATACTTGCAAAACCGGGCTGACGCTCCTGAATCTGGCCTCGCCCCTCTTTCCAATGCCGTCTGTAATCCTTGGTTGAGTAGTACATTCTGCCCTTGCAACTGAGCGTGCATGCGCTGCTGGGCCAACATCTGGTGCTGCTGAGTGGCCATCATCCCTCTCAAGATCTCCAGAAGAGCCGGTGTGTCCATCTCCGCAGGAGTAGGTGGAACTGTTGGTGGTGGTGGAACATCTGGATACTGCGATCCAGCTGCTGCTTCCACTATCACTTCTTCTTGGGTAGCCTCTTGAGTTAGTACCGGCTCTTGTTGCTGACCAATCTGGTCAGGTTGTCCATGCTGCTGTCCATGTTGTTGCTGTCCAGCTCTGACAGATACGGACGAGGTGCCCCTAAGAAAAGGGACAAGAGAACAATCAAACGACCGGACATGAAGGATCAATGAAGTCAAGGGATACTGGAATGTCAAGCTGGAATTGAGAATCAACAAATTATGAGATCAAGGGGGAACATGTGTGATTGAGACATCCTATAAATCAAAACACCCCACAAGTCCGAAATCAGACATGCATGGGCCACCACTAAAACCTTGTCACGCCCCAGAACCAGAATACTGGAGAGCGGGAGAGTGACTCAGCCAGCTACGTATTACGGGTAGAAGAATACCGTATAATACGATCAATGCTGTCTAACCAGACGAGGGAGTGCATACTACATAAAAGTCTTACTATGGTCATTACACATCTATTGTCTCAATCATTCAAACTAGAAGCAGAAATATAGAACATGGAAGGTAAAGCAGTAAGGCGTCCCAAACGCTCAGTCAAAAATGTTCTTGAGATCTGGCTTTACAAAATACAGCCAGATGATGTAGTAAGTATACACAATTGTTATCAGCTGCAGTCTGACTTAATTACAATTATGCAAAAGCAAGTACAAGACAATCCGACTAACATGTCGGTGCCAAACGGCAAGGTATAAAGTAGATAACAAAACGAGTGGTGAAGTTAAGGAACCCACTCGAGGCCTCCTGCGATCATCCTTCTAGTGTTGACCATCTTGGAGGTAGAAGTAAGCTGGATCCTCGGGGACTGGCTCTAAATCTGGCCATGCAAAACCAGAGAGGTTAGACCTCTAATAGCAAGTACCACAAGGGAGGACGATATGAAGGACTAAACCAGTAAGTAAGAGAATATAATAATAGATCTCTGCTTGCTACTAGGACTCACATCACATCAAGACACTTCGAACCAACCTCCCAACCAAACAAGGACAGAAGTTGGCCCGTCATGTCCTGACATTCTGATCATCCCAGTTAGGTAACAGAGTATAGTGCACAAACAAATCATCTTGAACGGCCAATCAACTCCTACGGCTTGCTATTATGAGTTCCAAGTTATCCTGGAATAATGCAATTAGGGATTCCTCAGTTCTTACTATGTACAAGCAAGGCTAGTCTATCCAGTCAATCAATTTGGCCCATGCATGAATTAGACGAGTCCTAGCAGGACGCTCGCCAATATACAATATACAATAATAATAAAAGCAGATACTGTTCCCTGCCCGTGTGGCAGATTTACAGTATCTGTGGGAACCAGCCGGCCCGTCGGGTACTACTCGTTCCAAGGGGGCTGCCATGTAAGAATTCGGGAATCCATTCTCTCCATGCAATCATTATTTTATTTAACTTAATAGTCCCTACGTTGAGTGAAATCCCATGCCGTGGATCATGGTCATTCAAATGAGTACTTTCGTACGGGGTACGATATGCACAACTCTACAACGATACCAGTGCGGTTAGGTTGCAGGTCTTACATAGCGTAATGCAACAATCAAATCTAACCACGGTAATCATGCCTTGACCATAAAGTACACATACTTCTTTCGTAGAAAAATAACTAAATAATTTGAAGCCTGCATGTGCCTGTATGTCAATATTCGAGATTAGCCAGTCGATTACAATAGTTCATTTCATGAACGTGTCTCATTCATTCAATTCAATAAGACGACTGGCCAGCCTCTTTAGTTCCAACTAGGAACGCATGATCAATTTTAGTCAAGCTAACAATTATTATCAATGGTGACAAGGCATGATCAATTATTAATCAAGATAACAATCAATGTTAATTACTGCTAAATTCGGGAAATAAAAATTCATTTCGATCGTGTCAATCAAATCGTAATTTACCAAGTTCAGGACAAAAGGCGTAAGGATATAAAATGGACGTAAAATATCTAATAAAATATCAATATTCAGGGCTATAGAATAGTCATACGGCTAAGTCGAATGCGGCCAGGATGGATCTTATGCGGCAAGGAAAGGAGTCGGGTTCATGCGGCTCAGGGGAGTGGGACTAGCTCCCATGCGACAAGCGGAAGGGATGTTCCATGCGGCTAGGATGAATTGGGCTCATGCGGCCGAAAAAGGCAAGACACATGCGGTCAGCGGGAAGGATACTCATGCGGCTGGCGGAAATGAGTCCATGCGGCTCAGCCAAGTCGAATCCCATGCGGCCGGGTCAAGGAGATTGCTTATGCGGCTGGCGGGGAAAAGAAGTTCATGCGGCTATAAGGTTCAGGACCTCATGCGGCCAGCGAGTGAGCCTGGTTCCTGCGGCTGGATTTGGAGAGAAATCCATGCGGTCAAGAAAGACGGGGGCGCATATGCGGTTAAGTGGGGAAAGTCTATGCGGCTAGGAGAATTCCCTATGTGGCTGGGCTCAAATGAGTCTCATGCGGCCGGGTAGAAACTTTCCATGCGGCTGAGAAGGGAACAACCCATGCGGCTGGGAATCACTTGCCGCATGAATTATTCATGCGGTCAAGTCAAGTACTGTTCTTCTTCTCCAAGTTTCAGAGAAGAAGAACACCATCAACCCAAGCTTCCAAGTTCCATAAAACCTTCATCCAGAGTCCAAATTCGAACTTCCTTAGGTCAAAATTGGGTAGAACGAAATTTTCTACAACATGGAACCATCAAAACTTAAAGATAACAAAGTTTACTAGATCAAAACCTAAGAAACCCGAAAATATAACAACTTAGATCTACAACAAATTAGCCATGGGAATTGAAAATGCTAAGTACTAAAGAGACTTAGAATCAAATAAGGAGGATGATGGAACAATAATAATGGGGATCCATCAAGAAGCAAGTTGGTACTTACCTACAGTTTGGTAGGTGGAGAGAGTAATGAAGAAGAAGAAGAGGAGTAATGGTGAGAATGAGTAATGAGGAGAGAGAGAATGGTGAGGGTGGCTTTAAATATGGAAAGGGTGGTAGGTGGGAGTTGGGCCGGGTCCAATGGGTCCAATGGGTCCAATGGGTCCAACAAGGCTAACCCGAAAGTAAGACTAAAGCAGGAAATAAAATACAGGTAATAAAATTACAGGAAGAAATACAGAAATAAAATTGCAGAAAATAAATTAACATAAAAATTAAAGAGCAGCTAATTAATTAACATGAAAATTTAAAGAGCAGATAATAGAATTACAGAAAAATAAAGTGCAAAAAATAAAATGCAGATAATTAATTAACATGAAGTTATTAAGAATTTAAATACAGGATACTACATGATAAATGCTAAATAAATACATTCAGGCAATATATGTTTTAAAATACGCATTCTGGGAACGGGGAGTGACACTCGCAACGACCAACTCGACTTGTGGAACCGGTGTTGAGAACTCAAGTACGACGCCATATCTCGTGTCGAAGCACGTGTCTTTACGTATAGCCGAATCGTAGGCTTTATAATACTTTGGGTGCAATCGAGCACACATTTCACTATTCAACGCATACCGTGCTTACACTTCCTTTGTTATGACCGACATCGTGCATGCGGATTCGCCGCTTAGCACGCCCATTTATCTATATGAAAGGCCACTGGCATGACAAGCCATCGCGGACATAGCTCGGGTAGGCGACGGGTCCTTCAGCACAGGTAGCGAGCCCCGTTGAAAGCACCCGACTACCCACGCAATAAAAGCATGCGCTGCTATAATGTCTACCTCCTAGGACGACTGGGCCCGGTACCCCGACGTATAACCAGTCTAGGTAGAAATCCTTGTCGACATGGTGTCCAATGACCACGCACCTACGAGACATCTAGACTCACGTAAATACATGGCCTAATTGTTGCTACGACTGGAACTATACTTAGCAACTCGTGCTCTGAACCACCCTTTGCATTTCGTGCATCGGGGCTGCGAGACTCCCAACCGAGGGAACGCCTCGTACTTATTAACGTGGATAAGAACGCGAGACTCCCAACCGAGGGACCGCCTCGAAACACCTTGACGTGGAGAGGAACGCGATACTCCCGATCGAGGGACCGCCTCGAAACACCTTAACGTGGATAGGAACGCGAGACTCCCAAGGGACCGCCTCGAAACACCTTGACGTGGAGAGAACGCGAGACTCCCAACCGAGGGACCGCCTCGAACTTATTTGAACTCGAGGGAACGACTACTACGTAGCCTTCCAACTTAACTTGAACAAAACGTGTTCTTAAGTGCCATGGGTCGTGGCTAACTTTACATCGTGCCAATCGTGGCTCGTGCCTTTGACTGAATTACGTCTTACGCGATGCTATCACCCAAGTCATACGTTATATGACGGCCCGTGAGATCGTGGGACTATTTGACTTGACAACCGCAGAACGAGCGGGACGGCACTTAGAATGACTTAGGTCGACCGACATAACTTTGCCTAACTTACTCAAGCCTACAACTTAACCCGAGGGACGAGCCAAGGCTATGCCAAGCCTTGCGCAGTGGAAACATGCATTCTTTATCGAGCATTTACGTGGGCGACGCCTATGACTTAGGCTAACTCATCGTTTGTGTCGAATACCAACTTTTCCTTCTCCCAAGCCGCGGGACGGAGGATCGAGTGTCATTTTCAAAGCACGCTGAGCACCAACTCTAATCAGACCGTGGGACGTTTTCCATGTTCTAAACTAGCTTTCGATCCGTCGGAATAATTCCCTTTAGCTATGTGGATTCGTCTCTTTTATCATTAAGCCTACTTGTGCAAGTTGAAAACACACGAATTATTAAGTGAAGGCTGAGATGAGGCAAGTTCACCGAAACTACCCCACCTGAGCGATGTCTTTGAGTCGCCGTTGTAAGGCCAAGTTCGAACGCCATCGGCGTTT
The DNA here is from genome assembly GCA_029216955.1 of Iris pallida. Classification (NCBI taxonomy): domain Eukaryota; kingdom Viridiplantae; phylum Streptophyta; class Magnoliopsida; order Asparagales; family Iridaceae; genus Iris; species Iris pallida. The sequence goes on along the minus strand of JANAVB010040618.1, from coordinate 3,118,575 downwards.
CGATTCCTCCGATTGACTTCGCGGGACGGGGCACTACAGGGCTCCCTGGTCAGGTTCAGCTACCTCGTCAGGACTTGGACCAGGTCAATAGAAGGAACTAAAAGTAAGATCTTCATCGTCACAGTCACCTAAAAATGTTGGTTTCCAGTCAGGAGGGGAGCAAGAACATATATCCACATCTAACATTCTAAATAATAATAAATGATGCAAGACAGTTTAAAAATATTATATATTTTATAGATAATAATAAAAGAGACAGCAGACTATAAATCTCAGAAGCTACAATGATGCAATCTACAATGAGTCAATAGTGTTTTTGAGTATATAACAGAATCTGTGACCGGCTGAATAGAGACAATATGTATACTAGCATTCTGGCCAAAACGATAGTATACGGTACGGCTCAACCTCCTGTGCGGTAGGGGCTAGCGCGAGAGAGGCAATCGGTAAACAATGGCTTTGGTCACAGATGTTATACTACTCCCCCAATCAATCCCCAAGTTAATGAGTCAATGAGGCAATCAATCAATCCATCCATCAATGTGGAGTCCGAGAGAGATCCACTGTGAATCAGTGTTACTACAATACATGATTCTACTGATGCAGTACATTTAATTATTAAATAAAATTCAGACATGAAAGATATGAAACTTGCCTTGGTTGTATCCTCGGTGTGGAAAGCAACGACTAAAAAGGTGTCGGCTAGGGTCCGGGATCTGAACCTACATAAATATATATATTTCGTTTTAGAACTAATTCCAAAGGGTGGCTAACAATGCCACCAATCACAAACTACATTTAATTATAAATGTTGCCTTTTATTTGAGAAATAGTAACTTAATTATATATAATAATTTGGTAAAACAATTTTATTATTATTTTTATAGATAACGAGAAAATAATATATTTTAGAATATTATTAAAAACAGTAGCGGTTTTACCGTAAATCATTTTGATAGAAATATCGTTTAAACTTCAAATTTTCGAAATCTAATTTAGTATATTTTTTCTAATTAAAACTTTACGAAATATCTACTAATACTATTTTCTTTAGATAATGAATAACCATTTTTTAATAATAAAATTACGAAGACCTTATTTAGTAAAACTTACAGTTTTTATTAGAAATATATTCTAAATATCTAATTTTATAATACCATAAATTTACTAATCAGGATAATTGTTAATTTTACGAAAATAAGACTTTTTATCCAAAAATGCATAAATATATAGATTTGGCCTAAAACACTATTTTCTATATTAAAGTACATTTTTGATACATAATTATCTATTTTGAAACTAATTTACCAATTAATAATAAATCGTGATTTTATGGCAATATTCCTATTAAGGATTTAACTAACATAAATTTCTACGTTATTCATATTACGTAAACAATAACTCTAATTAATCACTAAGCTAACTAATGGTAATAAACTGTTATAAAGAAATAGGCTACAAACATATTACAGCGCCTAAAAGGGAAACTATACTAAATTATTCCGGAATTGACAGAGCTTCATTCTGTCAATTCCGGTCGGAACAGAATATGGTTGGTATTCTGTGAAATATACAGAAAGGGTAAAGCTAGCAGGTTGATGACGGAGTACCGAGGGGAGGCCTCGGACTCGGACGTACGCGGAGAGCTTACGCACGCGGAGAGTGTGTACTACACGGGAACACGCAGGCACGTCGGGGACGGAACGTGCGGGGGCACGGCGGTTGCCGGTGGGTGCTGGTGCAGCAGTGGGAAATCGTTGCGGGTTCTGGTGTGGCGACGGGGGCGCGGGACAGGGTCGCCGGAAAGGGGTGACAGTGGTGGGTTTGAGGTTTGGGAAAGAGTTGGAAGAGAGAGGGAAGATGTGGGTGCGGGTGAGGATGTGTGTTTGTTTCCTTTTTTTTTCCCTCCTTTCTAAAGGTGGTGATGGGGATGGTGCTCAATGATGGTGCTGGTAGTGTTAAAGTGAAGGGGGAAGAGAAAGTAACGTGGGAATGGTGGTGGTGAGTGTTTAGTGGTGAGAATTTGAGGGGGAGGTTGTATACGTGTGGAGAAATAAGGGGAGTGATGTGAAGTGGGGTTCTGTTTTGTTTTATTTATTTATATTTTTTTTGAAAGTGGATTTTACGGTTTACACTCGAGTCCTGTCCTAGAGTGTTAGCTTAGAATGTCTTCGGTTATAATATGATATAGAACACAAACTCAATCGACTATGTTTGGCGCGTACGTTGACTTATTTATTGTATGTACCCACCATTTCTCATCGACCATGCACCTAACTAGAACCTTAAATATACTCAAAACTCACTAGTTGAATAATCTTACGTTGACGGAGTTAGGGGTGAGTATTCGGTTTATTCGGTTCCAACCGAACCGAATAACCGAAAATCGAATTCGACCGAAATCGAATAAGCAAAACCGAAATTAAACCGAATTGGTCAATAACCGAACTGAACCGAACCGAACCGAATTAAATCGGTTCGGTTTTCGGTTTATTCGATTTTTGGGTTTATTTGTATTTTTTTGTATATATAATAACTATATATATATATATATATATATATATATATATATATATATATATATATATATATATATATATATATATATATATATATATGTGTGTGTGCACGTGCCTTGCACGTATTTTAATATTTCTTAATTAGTTTATGAAGACCAAAGGGTAATCTTTCTAAGTACTAAGTTGTCCTTATTAAAATTAATGAACTATTTTTAATTAGTATAAGTATGTAAGGATATTTTCGGAATTCAAAAGTTTCACCATCTAAGTTTTCCTATTTTATATATATATATATATATATATATATATATATATATATATATATATATATATATGGGTTCGTTGGGTAACCCGACACATGAACCCGAGTACAATCCAATTTTTGATCGGGTTCAAATATTATAACCCAAGTCCGAACCCAAGTATCTTCAATCCTAATCTAACCCATTAACGGGTTTACTCGATCGGACTCGGATTTTGCCCGCTCGAATTGCACCCCTAATTTTAGTTATCTGTGTCCGTACATATAGTGCCCGTATTAGTTATACACCATAATTATATATGTCCTGCTAATATATATATATATATATATATATATATATATATATATGTATATATATATCATGATTTGCAAACTTGATATCCCTCTCGAACCAAGATTAATATGTTCCTAATTTTCTTTCTTTTTCTTGGTTATAAGTTGTACGGGTGTGTTTGGTTCGCGGAAGTCTAGCCCTTGGAAGTGCAATATTGCACTGTTCGTTGCTAATTCCGGATTTTTCTTCAACTTCGATTATTTGGTTGTACTCTTCAAGAAAACCAGAATTCCTATGAATAGTACTTCCAAAAGTGTACTGTTACAATTTTCACTTCCGGTAAAAATTGGCCGAAGTGTTCGAAAGTTCTTATTGGGTTCCCAAAAAAATTGTTTTGCTTGTTATAATAATAATAATAATAATAATAATAATAATGATACTAGTAGTCATAATAATAATAATAATTAGTATTAAATAATAATAATAATAATAATAATAATAATAATAATAATATAATTATTACTTAATTTTTTTAATCCATACAAAATAATAATAATAGTAATGAATAAAGTAGTTGGGGGTAACCTGACCATATTCAAAAGTGAAAAACCATATCACTTCTTAACTACAACTTCCAACAACCATCCAAATGGAGGAACTACAAAAAGTTAACTTTCCAACTCATTTTCAATAACCATCCAAACGAAGAACTCACAAAATACGCATACGCATAATGCGCATACACAATGCGAACGCAAACTTTTTACTTCTAAATTTTTTTAGTTTGCTTTACTTCCGCGAACCAAACAACCCCTGTGCTAGACACATTTTTCGTACATAGCACTGCACTCATAAAATAGAAAATTTCTAAAATGATAAAAGAAAGATAGTAAAATAATATAATAAGGTAAAAGTTTGCAAAAATTCAAGAGAATAACAAGTCGCCAATCTGGTTGGCAAAATGAGTGCATGTACTCATGTCACCAACAGTGGTGGCAAAATGTTTTTTTTTTTTTTTTCGAGAACATGAGTGACTTGGAAAAAAAATCGTCACAAAGTCTAATTTCGTCACTAAAAGTCCAACTTTGTCACTAAGTCCAATTTCGTCTCTAAAATTCAAATCAGATAACATGCACTCATGTCGCTAAAGGGCTACTTGAATGCAATTCGTCACTAAAAGTCTAATTCTGTCACTAAAATTCGTCATTAAAGCCCTTTTTATCACTAAAAGCACAATTTTGTCATTAAATCTCGTCACTAAAACATTTCGTTAGCCCAACCCACAGAAGTCAAAACAAAATTGTATTTATGTCGCCATTGCTGAACGCTTCTGGAAACACATTACATTTTTAGAAATTTTGCAAATTTATTACCTTACCTATTACTTTACTATCTTTCTCTACCTTTTTGGAAACTTTCTGTTCAGAAAAAAGAAAACTAATAACTAAAAGTAACAGTGTAACAAAAACAGCCTTGAATTTACTCGAGCATTTGTATATTATGCTCTCCATGTCAACAAATTTGTGGGTGTTCCATTGTTTATCTACTCTGTTTTCTCTCCTAGTGATTGCAACATGATCCGTTTTAATTAATGTGCTAATCCCTCCAAAATTTTGTGTGTGCATATTCACATGTGTAGTCATATACTGTTTACACATGCACATTTGCACGCACATGCAAAGAAAGGAAAACATAACACGTTTTCTTGTGTGTATTTTAGTACCTAGTGGCCTTCTTAATTTGACATAGATATATGCTTCAGTTGGCGTATATGTTTAGGTTGCACGAGGTTCAATTGAAATCCAATAACTTATACATATGTTGGATTATCCAAATCTTTTCAAGTTTGTTTACATGTAATACGAATTATTTCGCTTTTGTCATACAAAATACATGTTCATATATGATTAAACATGATCGTTTGTCTGAGTTATACTATCCCAAGGGGGTACATGCATGACAGGTATTACGCTACATGTCCAGAGAAAATCAGCTTCCCGCCCGCTAACTAATTTTGCAGGTCAAAGTGGATTGCTGGCCCTCGAAAGACCAAATATTGAAATCACAAAATATGGTTGATACTACTTTAGATTTTCTAATAAAAAAAGAGGCTGGCGTATAGTTGCCCTACAAACTATCATAGACCTCAAGTTCTCTGTCTAAATAACTTGGCAAACGCCAACAAGAATGTTCATATTTCATAGTTGCATATATTTTAAAGTTGTAAACCTCGTATAAATTTAAAAAATTTAAAAATTTTACCATAAGTTTGTCCAATCCATAGGGTGATTATTGACGTCTGGTTGTCCTCCCAAATATCATAGACCTGAAGTTTTATAAACATGGATGTATGGTTGTCCTCCCGAATATCATAGACCTGAAGTTTTATAGACATGGATATATGGTTGTCCTCCCAAATGTCATAAACATGAAGTTCTATAGACATATTTTAATTGAACGTTTACAATACTGGTACACACAATATCCTTAAGAATATGATCATTTTCTTCACAGTAATACTAGTTCGAGCGTAGTATCCACGATAGCTGGTCTTGCTCAAATTAAAGGCTCCGACATAGTATATTTTGTGCAACAGATACATAATGTCTCATAATTTCAAAAAAAAAAATTAGTTAACTGTAAAGATATAAGGACAAATAAGTATCATATTAAAACTCTAGACGAGTGAATAAGGAATATCTTTGTGACTAGAGAATTGGATCCTTGGTGCAATATTTAAAAACATATAATGAAGATAACAAATATCTAGAACCCTCTTTTGAAGGCAGTCATGAACATAAGAGCATTCATAGTGGGAGAGATTTCAAGTGCTACATTTTGACTCTAGTCAAATTTTGCAGTGCTGCAATGGCTACTTATTCTTCCTTGAAAATTGTTAGAAAGCTAAGAGACAATCCAGATTTGGAGCGTGTCCTAGTTCCCTTACATTAATTCCAACAAAAATAACCGTTCTTATCAAACCGGGAAAGAAGTAAAGAGGAAAGAAAGTGAGAGAAGAATTTTTTTACCAAACATGTAAAGAAAATAAAGAGAAAAAAGAGTAGGTTAATTTAGAGTATTGTTTGGAGTGTACCATTGTGTGTTAATATCAAGAAGACACTCCAAAAGTAATAAGTTATATACAATTTCAAGTAATTTGAAGTATGTGTTTGGATTGTCTCTATTGTGTATACTCTAACACATATAACGATAACAAATATTAAAAAAAAAACAATATCGATATGAAGCTAACAAATATCTAATGGACAGAACATATCTAATGAGCACAATAGAACACATCTAACAAATATCGACCATTAATCAATCAATATATCATCTAATGAAGATGATCATTTCCAGGTCAAGTTTGATTAGTTAAGGATAACTGTGGGATAATCCAACCAAATTAGGTAAATTTAGTTGAGCCAGATGATTAACATAAAATAAATAAATATTAACTGAAAATATCAACGTAAATGTGTCCCAAAATTTATCTTGTACTAGGAAGTCCAAATCTCATTACTGCAATTCAAATGACATATCTAAGAAACTTTGAGAATAGACCTAATCAAATATGCTAGCGTCAGCGTATGCCTGATCCCAAATATGTCCATGTTCAACAAGTTTCGAGTACCAAATATCCCTCAGGAGAGGGAAGTGTAAGGAAGAAACCTTGTTAGCAATCACCCGAATAAAACTCGTATTATACGCAAATTTTTCCGTATCTTTCATAAACGTATAATACTTGTATACTTTTGATAGATCCAAATCAGTACATAAATTTTAAACATGTTCTGTATAAATTATTGACAAACTTGGTACAATAAACATGCTAGGAACCTGTTTAATTAACTAAATTTGACAACATATTTAAGAATGTAAAGTTTTTAACCTTAATATTTTTATTTTTCGAACATTTGACCGAATTTTTGAACGTATTTTAATTGTACTGAGCCAATTTATACTCGTACTTTTGCCATTCCGAATTTTTTCCGTTTGCCGAATTGCTAACAAGGGGAAGAACCATATTGCCTCAAGTAGAAAATGTAGTATATACTGAGTATTGATCATTTTTCATCAACTGGTTGGGTAGTTTTCTCTAGTAGATATACTAGCTACACGACTTGTAGATTAGTAAGGACACAATTTAGTCCTTTCATTGTTGACCAAGAACGTTGCGAATTGAATGCTGGTAATACAAGGCTTGTGCAGATGGTGCAGTTCGAGTAGCCATTTGTCTGGCACGGAAGGACTGAAGAGCTTGCCTAGCTAAAAGATCCTCGCCATGGATGGAAACAATCGATTTCAAACTTGTTAAATTTTTGGTCTAGAACCCTCCGTGTTGATAACGTATTATAAAAATAGAAAAAAAAGTAAAGAAAGAGATTACAGTCGAATAAAATGCTAGGGAACTTTTATCATTAATGTATATAGAGAGAGAAATGATAGAGGTAATTGTAGATAGGAATAAGATCATCCATATTTAAATTTATCCCAAATAACAACAAAAAATAAATTTATTATAATCTATTATCAATCTTCCAACATCAATTTAATTATATGATATTGCCGAACTGGAATGATCCTTGTGGTTACCAGAAATCCTGATTGTATGACGTAAGATCAGTGGATCGAACCACGGAAACGTATTATTCCTTCTATTTATAAAAATGGTAAAAGTTAAAGACAATGGGCCAAAAGTTGGTCGGCAGATAATTCAGTACATAATGCCGGACATCTCAAAAAGTACAACAATTTAATTATATGATATTTAAGTGCAAAATTATCCTTTTTCATGTAACAACAAACCCTCAAAATGTTTTCAACATGCACGGTAATCCAGCCACCCGTTTGGGATTGCTATTGCTTCTACTTTCCGAAAGCCAACAGTTAAAACAGATTTTACCAACCAACAGTAAAACAGATGTTAACAACATAAATGAGGTTATTGTCAAAAACTAACTCCAAATTGAATCCGACTTCTCAGAAGCTTTTGCAAGTTGTTGACAACCTTGACAAAAAAAAAAAGCAAAAGCAACCTCCAATTGGTTTTAGATTACTGCTGCTTTTCAAAAGCTGACAGCAAAATAGCCTTGACAGCATATGTTCACCCACCAAACTAAAACTGGATGTTTGTTTACCCCCCAACAAAAAATTGACACGTGTCAAATTGGACTCAATTTTTTTGTCCGGGGTAAACAAACATCCAGTTTTAGAGCATCAACAACCCTATTGTGAGTTTAGAAAAAATGGTTGCCACATAGGAATGACAAACTTTCATTTCAAAAATTCTTCTCCAATACAAATGCAGAATAAAACATGAAGTTGACATGACAATGACATGGCAAGGAGAATGTGAAGTTGATTGTTTAGATCTAGACAATGCACTTCACAATGACTTTGTCTCCACATCATCAATTATAAATAGAAATATTTATAAAAAAGTTGAAAAGTGGAGGAGTTGCCTTGGAAGTTGGAAAAATTCTTTTTATCGTCTCCTCAATACTTTTACATTGGAGAGTATTACTATCTCATTGTCTTTTGAGATATAGTTTTGCCACATAAACAAGACATTGTCCTATAACTCATGCCACATAGGAGCCACCTAATACTCACAACACTTAACAAGACAATAGGGTTGAAGATGCTCTTAGTTTGGTGGCTGAACAAAAATGGACTCAATACTACTGTCAAAAGCTGTCCCCAAATTAAACTGAATTTAAAAAAAAAAAAAAATCTGATAAGATGATGTTACCAAACAGTCCAAGACTGCTTTTTCAAGAAGAATATGCAGAAGAATTCTCCAATAAGCAAATCCTAAATTCAGACTCTCTTGAAAAGAAAGCCCGAATGATTGCAAAATGCAGATTTAACAGCAATCCATAACTCCACGAAGGGAGAGAGATGATCATGTCTTCAAATACATTACTTAATAAACATAAAGAGCAAACCATAGGTTCAGTAGAAAGAGCAAACCATAGGTTCAGTAGAAAGAGCACACCAAATGTTTTCAGTTCCATCACACTCTCCAATAAAACTCGGCCAACCAATCTCATGGGGCCAAATTCATAGGCTAAAGTATCAGTAGCTCACTGAAGTTGGGGACTCGAATTTATTTATTATGGTATGCTCCCATCATCATATTCATCCTGCGTTGAGGAAGAAGTAAATTAGAAAATTAGAAATGCCTGTGAAGTCAAAATCCCTTACCAAGACTGCATTGTTTAGAAAGAACTGGCAGGAATCAATATACTTTAATTTATAACTTTAAAACATCCGAGAGGAACTCACAGTAGGAAACAATCTTCCATCGCTGGTTCTTTCCCTTAAGCCACTCCCAGAGTACAACAGTAGTTCCATCACGAACTCCACCATGGTCCTCGTCTCCATGGAAAGCATCAAAGTTCAAGCGGATGTTGTTCACCATTCTTATGCATCGGAAACCATCACCCAAGTCCTTGCTCTCAGTCCAGAGGACCGACTCATCTAGATAATCCGCATTATAAGGAATCAGTCGAACCTGGAACACAGAAATACGGTGATTATGGGCGATAATTATTAAGGCACTTTTGCAGCTTTGAAAATCTACTTCTATAGTCTCCAGGTTGTGCTGTAGAGAAGTAACCCTAAAATATTTGGCTACTAAAAAGGTGGATATCCCATGATATTTGAATGATGAAATAGAATAATACACAAAAAAGAAAAAATAAACAGAGAGAGAACCTGCAACGGAGAAGGCAACCCTGCAGTCCAACCAAAGATAATAAAAGAAAACAAGCTCATCATCAAATGAGTATAATACTGAAATATCAAAAGTTTAAAGAATGTCATAAGGTAAAGCAAGATGTCCTATATGTTGCACGAAACACTTCTATTGACGTGTAGCTATGTCCAATACATATTCCATCCCCAACATATTCCCAAAAGATGTCGAGGATGAGATTGGCCCTGTGTCCGGCAAGATCAAAAAGATTCCTTCTGGTTTTTGACAGTTACCTAGAGTTGTGTCCAGCTGCTTTAGTGATTTCAAATTGGTGATTGAGATTTTAATTCAAAATGTTATTGATTTTCAACAAACTTAGATCTCCTCTAACACTAGATACATTATGAATCAGGTGTTTGTTGGGAAAGAAACGCGGAAACCTTTCCCCAAACCGGAGAGTACCTGCGAGAGGACCGAGCAATACAACGCACGAACCCAAAATAGCCACACAAAAACAATCACGCAGACACAGAGAATTTTTGACGTGGAAACCCTTGCGGGAAAAACCACGGGACGATCGGAGTCCAACCCTGAGAAGCCTCCACTAATGGAATAGAAGAATTACACCCTCTACAAACTCCTCCCGATCCAAATCGGATCCCCACAACACTCAGAGATAAGAACAATGATTACAAGGCTACGAAGAGCGAGAACGACGAGTAGAGATTACCCGAAACACGATCTCCTTCGAAAACGACCTTCAATCCTCCGCCTCCTTCTCCGAAGTTGCAATGGCACTCTTGCCTCCTCTCTCAAACTTGTGTTGTCCAATGCGATTATACGATAATGAATTAGGGTTGAGAAAACTCAATATATCTCCCTAATCCCGCAACCAACCTGGACCGTTGGATTAGATCCAATGATGAAAACTCATCCTGAAATCCGCTTCAGCCCCCCGACACACAGAGTTCGGCCAGAACTCTGTGTGGGGCAACCAGCACTGGATGGCCAAACCCTGGAACGGCCAGACCGAGTTCGGCCAGAACTCGGCCTGGGACCGAGTTCGGCCCGAACTCGGCAGACTTGGTCCAGAACCCCCTTTGGGGCAGCAGCAGCAGTAACAACTACTCCCGAGCTTCTCCGACATCGGACGGCGCTCGTCGCACTCCGGGATCTTCTCCACATAGGTTGGGAACCCCACCCACTCCAACAAATCTCCCCCTTCACAACTATGGGGAGGACGTCGTCATCCCGACGACCTGCCTGCAGTACTCAAACTTCCCCCTTGGTAGAATCTTCGTGAACATATCAGCTCCGTTGTCATCTGTATGCACCTTCTCAAGCTCCGCGTCCTTCTTCTCAACCACATCCCGTATCCAATGATACCGAGTCTCGATGTGCTTGGACCGGCTATGAAACGTCTGATTCTTCACAAGATGGATAGCACTCTGACTGTCGCAAAGCAAAGTATACTGCTCTTGCTTCAGTCCCATTTCCTGCAACAGCTTCTTCATCCACAACAGCTCCTTGCAAGCCTCCGTCGCCGCAATGTATTCCGCCTCCGTCGTCGACAAGGCAACACACTTCTGCAACCGCGACTGCCACGACACTGCTCCTCCCGCAAACATCATCACGTAGCCTGAAGTCGATCGCCTCGTGTCTACATCTCCAGCCATATCAGCGTCGGTATACCCAACCAGCTTCGGCTCGTCACCACCAAAGGAAAGTCTCCAACCAGCAGTGCCCTGAAGATATCGTAGAATCCACTTGACCGCACTCCAGTGTACCCTTCCAGGATTCGAAAGATACCTGCTAACCGTACCAACTGCATGAGCAATATCTGGCCTCGTACACACCATAGCATACATAAGGCTTCCCACAGCTGAGGCATATGAACCCGCTCCATATCTTCCTTTTCGTCCTCGGTAGATGGACACTGCTCCTCAGTGAACTTAAAGTGAGCCGCGAGGGGGGAACTCACTTTCTTCGACCCGTCCATCCCGAAACGCTGAAGTACCCGGTGAATGTACTTCTTTTGGGACAAGTGTAGCAGCTTGGACTCTCTCTCTCGGCTGATCTCCATCCCAAGAATAGTCTTCGCTGCGCCCAAATCCTTCATAGAGAAGGCCACGTCCAGTTGGCGCTTCAACTCCGCTATCCTAGTGGCATTCCGACCCACTAATAGCATATCATCAACATAGAGCAATAAGATGATAAAATCATCATCGGCAAAATACCTCACAAATGCACAATGGTCCGACGTCGTCCGTGCATAACCATGCTCCCCCATAAACGACTCGAACTTTCTGTACCACTGCCTCGGAGCCTGCTTCAGACCATACAAGCTCTTCCTCAACCGGCAGACCAAATGTGACTTGCCCTTCTCACAGAATCCCTCCGGCTGCTCCATGTACAACTCCTCCTCAAGGTCACCGTGGAGGAACGCCGTCTTCACGTCCATCTGCTCGACCTCCAAGTCGAAACTGGCTGCTAATGCTAGCACCACCCGAATAGACGAATGCTTGACGACAGGCGAAAAGATTTCATCATAATCCACGCCTTTCCGCTGACCGTAGCCCTTGACTACCAGCCTCGCTTTGTATCGAGGGCGAGTAGCATCATCCGTCTGCTTCACTCTGAACACCCATCGATTCTTCAAAGCCTTCTTGCCCTTTGGCAACCGCACCAGATCATAAGTAGAATTGGTGTGCAAGGAACTCATCTCCTCCTGCATAGCTACCATCCACTCCTGCCTGTGTTCGTCTTCCATAGCCTCTGCGAAACTTTCGGGCTCTCCCCCATCAGTCAATAGCACATACTCATCCGGCGAGTATCTCGTAGATGGTCGACGATCCCTGTTGCTCCTTCTCAGTGGAGCCACTGGTGCTGGCTGTATACCGACAGCCTCCTCCCCTTCAGGAACTGCCTCTCCGGCATGCTCATCCTCCTGAGGGACACCCTGACCACCATCAGCAGGCTGATGATCAAGGTTGGGAGCAACTCCATGTACCGGCTCCCCCATAACTGGATCCTCCGCGATGTCCTCTGGAAACTGCTCGAAGCGAAATGACTCTAACTCAGGCAATTCCTCAGCCTCAGAAGGCGTCTCGGAATCCTGAGTGTTGGTCATGGTCTGATCCTCGACGAACACCACGTCCCTGCTTCTGTAGAGCTTTCCTTCCACTGGGTCGTAGAGTCTATAGCCAAACTCATCCCGACCGTAGCCGACAAAGACGCATCGCCTCGTCTTCGGCTCAAGTTTGGTCCTCTCGTCCTTCGGTACATGCACGAAGGCCTTACAACCAAACGCCCGCAGGTGACTGTATGACGGCTCCTTGCCGTACCATACTTTGTCAGGCACATCACCCTGCAAAGGAGCACTAGGAGACAAATTAATAATATAAGCAGCTGTGAGAAGAGCCTCACCCCAATAACTGCCCGGCAAGTTTGCTTCTGACAGCAAACACCGTACCCTCTCCATCAGTGTCCTGTTCATGCGCTCCGCTACACCATTGAGCTGAGGTGTCTTTGGCGGAGTCTTCTGGTGTCGTATCCCTTGCTCTCTGCAATACGCATCAAAGGGACCGATGTATTAGCCGCCATTGTCGGACCGAACACACAACAACTTCTTGTCCGTCTCCCTTTCAACGGAGGCCTGAAACTCCTTGAAAGTAGGCAGCACCTGATCCTTGGTCTTTAAGGCATAGACCCAAACCTTCCTGGAACAGTCATCAATAAAAGTCACAAAGTAAGAAGCACCACCAAGAGATTTTACCTTCATAGGACCGCAGACATCCGAGTGAATCAACTCGAGCAACGCCGGCTTCCTCGAACTTGGGTGACTCTGGAAAGACACCCTATTTTGCTTCCCAGCCAAACAGTGCGTGCACTTCTCCAACTTTGTAGACTTGAGCCCCGGAATCACCTTCCTGTTCACCAAGTAGCTCATCCCCTTCTCGCTGATATGGCCGAGCCGCCTGTGCCACAACTCGGTAGACGCGTCACTGACTGCGTTCACCTCCTGTGCCCCCTCTGCGCTCCCCTCCATATAGTAGAGACCGGACTTCTTGCTTCCTCTGGCAATCACCATCGAACCTCTGGAAAGCTTCCACTGACTATTCCCGAAGAGACTGAAGAATCCCTCGTCATCCAACCTTCCAACCGACACCAGGTTGAAACGGATATCAGGGACATGACGAACATCCTTGAGAACAAGAACCGCACCCGTCTTCGTTCTCAAATGCACATCTCCAACGGCAACCGCCTTCGACACATCTCCGTTGCCCATCTTCAACACGCCACAGTCGCCTGTCGTGTAAGTGGCAAACAGTGCCCTATTGTGAGATACATGTGCTGAAGTCCCTGAGTCCACCAGCCAAGAATTGTCATCGCAGGCGAGGTTAGTAATGACCTCATCACCTACGACGATCACATCGCCTCCATGCATCGAAACCGCCGCTGTAGTGTTCTCTTCTTGCTTCCCCTTGTCGCCCTTCTTCTCTCTCTTCCAAGCGAAACAATTCCGCTTGATATGGCCCTTCTTACCGCAATAATAACACTCTGAGTCCTCGTACCGACCCTTGGACTTCCCCCTGCTCTTGTCTCTGCCACCACCTGGACCCCTGCTTTTGCCCCTTCCGCGGCTCTCTGAAACAAATGCCTCTGAGTGGTGGGATGTGGATGAAGTGCCCTGAGAACGTCTCCGCATCTCTTCATTCAACACCCCGCTCTTGGCAAACTCCAGACTGACCACGCCCTCTGGAGCAGAAGCGATCATAGATACTCGTACGGTCTCCCACGAGTCTGGCAAGGTACACAGCAGCCACAGTCCCTGAACTTCGTCGTCGAACTTGACTCCCATAGAAGATAGCTGGTCAACCACGCCCTGGAACTCACTCAAGTGATCCGAAATAGACGCCCCATCCTTGTACCGCAGACCCATCATCGTTCGGATCAGGAACAACTTGTTTACCCCGGTCTTCTTCGCATACAAGGATTCCAGCTTATCCCACAACGTCTTCGCGTGCTCAATATTGGCAACGTGGTTGTACACGTTCTCATCAACAACTGCCGTATGTACCCACACACCTGTATGTGCTCGAACGTCCAGTCCTCCTCGGATTTATCACTGGGCCTCTCGGTTGCAAACACAGGTAGATGCAGCTTCTTGACAAATAGCAAATCCTTCATCTTGCTCCGCCAATAATGATAGTTTGTGCCATTGAGGTTCACCATGCGCACCGGCTTCGCGTCCATCTCTCCTCTCTGGTTCCTCTGTCAACTCCTGACACCCTTTGAACCCAAAGCTCTGATACCACTCTGTTGGGAAAGAAACGCGGAAACCTTTCCCCAAACCGGAGAGTACCTGCGAGAGGACCGAGCAATACAACGCACGAACCCAAAAATAGCCACACAAAAACAATCACGCAGACACAGAATTTTTGACGTGGAAACCCTTGCGGGAAAAACTACGGGACGATCGGAGTCCAACCCTGAGAAGCCTCCACTAATGGAATAGAAGAATTACACCCTCTACAAACTCCTCCCGATCCAAATCGGATCCCCACAACACTCAGAGATAAGAACAATGATTACAAGGCTACGAAGAGCGAGAACGACGAGTAGAGATTACCCGAAACACGATCTCCTTCGAAAACGACCTTCAATCCTCCGCCTCCTTCTCCGAAGTTGCAATGGCACTCTTGCCTCCTTCTCTCTCAAACTTGTGTTGTCCAATGCGATTATATGATAATGAATTAGGGTTGAGAAAACTCAATATATCTCCCTAATCCCGCAACCAACCTGGACCGTTGAATTAGATCCAATGATGAAAACTCATCCTGAAATCCGCTTCAGCCCCCCGACACACAGAGTTCGGCCAGAACTCTGTGTGGGGCAACCAGCACTGGATGGCCAAACCCTGGAACGGCCAGACCGAGTTCGGCCAGAACTCGGCCTGGGACCGAGTTCGGCCCGAACTCGGCAGACTTGGTCCAGAACCCCCTTTGGGGCAGCAGCAGCAGTAACAACTACTCCCGAGCTTCTCCGACATCGGACGGCGTTCGTCGCACTCCGGGATCTTCTCCACATAGGTTGGGAACCTCACCCACTCCAACAGTGTTCGAATATATCTGATAAGGGGACTCCATAGGATAGATTGCCAACCCAATAAATCACAAGGAAAAACAGATGCCAAAATGATGAGTAAATTTAAACGGAATCAGATGTGTGTAGCGTAGAAGAGATGTGAGAGGACTAAATTTGTTGAAATTCTCGATAATCTTGACCTATTCTTAGTCAAAGTACTAGGCCAGGACGTGATTGGCCCCTTTCTACCGAGCTCGTTTCTGGACAGCTACTGCGAGTTGTGTCCAGCCACTTTCAGCGATTTCAAATTGGTGATTTGAGATTTTAATTCAAAATGTAATCAAATTTGAACAAATTTGATTCTCTCGCATTTGTCCCTACACTACATACATAAAAAATATGGTGTGCGAAAAGGTTCCCACTATCTGTATCGGAATTGATATCGGACCATTTCTATAAGTATCGATATCGACGGTATTGGCAGTATCGGCGATTTCAGATCAGATTATCGAATTTTTTGGTATCGGAAAGCGAATAATTATTAATAAATTTATTTAATTTTAGAAGAAATATTTTATACATTTAGACATAATTTTAAGTATTTTCTATATTGTTTCTTAGTAGTTTTGAAATTGAATGAAATAGTAATCGTCAATATCGATTGGTTTACATTCGATAGATTTCTTCTTACATACTTTTATACCCTTTCTATGTTTTTACATCCTTGCTGATTGGTTTACATGCGATAGATTTCTTCTTACGTGCTTTTATAACCTTTTTGTTCAATTTTCTTTATCGAAATGACCAAAAGAGACCCTTATTGGTATCGGATAGTATAGGGTATCAGTCTGTATCAGAACAGGACATGCCAAACCGGATAGGTATCGGCCGATACTGCAAAATATGACGAAACATCAGATATAAGTATCCTGTTATATGATCGCCAAGTCCATAAATTAAAAAGAAAAACAAATACAAAAAGTTGGAGTAAATTTGAACGGAATGATGTTTTAGCCAAGTAAGAGGACTAAATTTGTTGAAATCCTCGATATCTCAACCTATTCTTAGAATATTAGTGCAATGTAAGATATGAATATGTACCTATAGGAAATGGGTACAAATACCATGTAAATACTAGTAGTGGTGGGTATATGAAGAATGCGCACAAAATCTTGTACAAGGGGTTGATATCTCGTAAACCTCATATCAAGACTGAAGCAAGAACGAAATCCCAGCAAGTTTGAGTGGCTGCCACTCTCTAATAGCCCGAAGGGTGAAGGCCTTTTCATTTTCATATAGGGGGGTTCGATCTTCTTAGAAATAGTCGTACAAGGCAGCTCACGTACGGTTCACAAGCCGAACTACTGTAGAAGGGCTTAGGTCAACACTATATATATATATATATATATATATATATATATTTATATATATGCAAATGACCTCTAGCCTAGTGGTTAAGAGAGATGCATGCGGCCCGAGTGGTCAGGAGTTCGAATCCCAGTGGGAGCGATTCCAGAAACAATTCACCTGGTTCCAAAAAAAAAAAATATATATATATATATAGTCATCAATCGGGAAAAAAAAAATACAGTCATCAATCGGAAGTGGATATGGTGATGAATTGCGTTTAGTTCAAACCATCTAAAAGCGGCTTCTTGCGACTTGCCTCGAATGCCCATATATATTTGGCATTACGTAGGTTTCCACACCTAGCATATAAGGATCGCTTTTTGGTATCGATATTTTTACAGATAATTGTTCGTATATACTGTATTTTTCGGTTTAGCCTTTGCATGTTCTTCTTATGGTATCCTTGTTTTAATGTTCTAGTATTGCGTGTTCATCCTGGCTAGTAATTGATAGTTCGAATTTCTTGCATTCGATTTGGTTTTCATAGTTTCGAAGTTAAGTCATTTAAATGAATTTGGATCTATGCAACAAATTAAAGTTTTATAGTTTTCTTGATGCAATGACCATAGGAACGACTTAGACCTATGCTAGGACCCGTCATGGATTAGGAACCCTGAAACAAGGTTTAGTGGACAATCTTTAAGAACTAACGACATACCGCCAATATTACCGCCATGGTAAATTTGAGCCCAATAAGTGTTGTTAACTTGCATAGTTTGATTAGGGTTAGTACTAGGTTTCTCCTATGAGTCTAAATAGGTCGTAGGAATGCCTGATTAGCCATTTGACATCCACCTATTGGTCATAACATCAGCAAAACCCTAACCCTAGATTTGCCTTCCAATAAATATCCACATAGTTCTAGGTTTCTCTCTTTTTCTATTTCTTTTGCTCTTGGAGGATTCTGAACAGAGATCTTGCTAGAGATTGTTGATGCCGGCTAGGAGGACTAGAAGCTCTCGTTCCCGATTGGATTCCCAAAATCCTAGACAAGTACATCTTGCTCTGCTGTACATGGAGGCTTTCTCTCATGTTTCTATTTTTGATTGTTTTCTTGTCGTTTTCAGATTACTAGCAGGCTATTAGGGCCATTGAATGCTAGATTTCAAGTTTCAAGTCATTATATCAAAATTTGCATATTAATTGTTAGAAACCCTAATTTTAGGATAATTGGATGTAACTTTTAGTCTTCTCCACCAAATCATATGATTCTGTGCACATGTTTCACATTAGTAATTAGGATACACCAAAAAATTACATAACTAAATTTGGATGAGATTAGGTCGAGAATGGGACAGGTTTTCGAGCCATAAGAGACCGAAACTTTCTGAATATACCACTGATATACCACAAAACCAGATTCTGGCAGTTTGCAGCCCTGTTTCAATCTATTTCTTACACGAATTCTCATGTCGGCTTCAATTGTCCAGACTTTAGGTATTCACGTAGTATATTAAAAGGTAATTAATTGACTATTGTTAAGTGTTATATTAGAGTTATTAGTTAATGGACTTTTAGTCCCACATTGCTTAGAATAATAGGAGAGGGGCTAGTCACTCCTATATATATGTAGTCTCTCATCATTAATAAAACTATCCTATTATTTCCATCTCTACATGGTAGCAGAGCCAAAACCCTAACCCTAATTCAGCCCCCCTCCTCGCCTAACCGGCGCCACCCCCCTTCCCCTTTCCCTGCGATCCCCCACCTTCCCCTTTCCCTTTTCCCGGGGACCCCACCTCCCTCCCGCTCCCTGCTGCTGTTACTGCTGCTGCAACTGCCCCTACCGACGACCCCCCCCCCCCCCAATTTTCAGCTGCCTCCTGCTGCTGTGTCAGCCGTCCCCTGCTGGGGGGTCAGCGAGCTCTCAAACAATGTTTATCTGAGGGTAAACATTTTATTGTTTGCTGGAACCTCGAACTCCCAAACAATTTTACTTGGAATTCTCAGAGGGTAAACATATGGTTGTTTGCTGGAACCTCTGACTCTCAATGTTCAATTCGAAATTTAACAAAGAGCAAGTATATGGTTTGTTTTGCATGAATCTTTGTTTCTTTCCTTGATCTTCACATCAAGATCTAATAGAGGTTAACATGGATTATCTCTCTGTCCTGACACTCTCAGTTTCCTATGCGTGTGCCGTTTCTGACTACGTTCTTTTAGCGCATTGGCAGAGTTGTGATTCTCCCATTGGTAAGATCAAATCGACAGTCGAATCCAGAATCCTGAAGGATGACGGACACTTCGGCGAATAGCAGTGCCACAGACACTAGTGCCAGCAACGCACTAACGGGACCAACAGGCACTAGAGCACGACGATTTCCTCAATTCGACTTGTCGATTGACGGTTGGAAGGACCAGAGGGCTACTAGACATGGAAAAAGAATGTCGAGAAGACGCTTCGGGGAATGCGGTTGTCCAAACATCTGATTGACAACCTTGCAGCAGAGAATGATCCCATATTTGAACAATGGGAGACAGATGATAGTCGACTATTTACACAGTTGATTAATTCAATAGAACCATCGGTGGAAAATATGGTTCAAAATACAGACTCCGTGAAGGAGTTGTGGGAGGTACTGGCAGCAGTGTTTGATGGAAAATGTGATTTGTCTCGTATCTATGACTTGATCGTTGGAGTATACTGAGCAAATCAGGAAGACAAATCTCATAAGGACCATTTCTGGACCTTTAAGGCTATATCTGATGAGATCGACCGCGTATTACCTCTTATGTCGGATATTAATGAAGCCAGGACTTAACGTGAGCAGCTTCATATATTGGCGTATCTTGCATCTCTCCGTCCTGATGCGTACACTGCTCATTCTCAGAGTATTACTGGATCAGAAGTTTCGTCCATGTTGGAAGCACACTATCGTGTCCTTCGAACAACAAAAGTCATTGAGACCACTCCGGGTGTTACTCCTGCTGTTCGCTCCGCTCTCGGTGCAGCTCATACGGGATTCCGTGGTGGTCGTGGTAGCCGACGTAGTGGCCGAAATGCTGGTCGTGATGGAAGACGTGGCAATGGAGATCGTGATGGAGGAAGACCGCGCACGTGTTTTAATTGTAGTCAGCTTGGCCATTTCTACTGACAATGCACTAAATCACATGCTGCTAATATCACAACTGATGCTCCTGATGATGGTGTCCGATCTGTTCAGATGACTTCGGACTCATATACAGAGTTCCTTGATTTCCAGGCTCAACGTCGTGGTGAAGCTTCCACGTCTGGATCTACAGTCGGATACTCAGCAGCGTGTATAGTAAAACCCAAGCAGTGGATAATTAACTCTGGTGCGTCCTCTCATGTGACTGGTGACACAGGTATGATACATGATTATGTCCATGTCCGTCGTATTTCTAACATTACTGTTGCCAATGGAGGTTCCCTGACAGTCCGCGGACGTGGAAGTGCCAGTCTTTCTTCTGAACTGTCACTCAAATATGTATTACTTACACCTGGAAACCCGTTTAGTTTAATTTCTATTAGTCAAATTACTCGTGAACTACATTGTTCGGTAACTTTTTTT